>JAYGGG010000316.1:0-282771 GCA_036346245.1 Bonia amplexicaulis | reverse complement strand
ATCCCCATCCTCTCCTCTACCCGCCGAGCCCCTCGCCGCCCGGCGCGCGGCCGCGCTCGGCGGCCGCCGCCCGTGGCATGCCATGCGGCCATGCAATCCACGTCATCGCCACGTGGGCTGCGTGGCGACCCGATGGCGACCACGTGGTGCCACGTCATCACCTCTATTTTCATTTCTTTTATTCTCTGTGATGATGTCATAATTCCAGATTTCCAATGTAAAAATAAATCTGAAATTCGTCTTTTCTTTTCCTTCTTTTGAACTTCGAGAAGCCCGTAAATGTTCATTTTAACTCCGATTTGAGCCGTTCAAATTTATAAATTCTTCTAAAATCTAAACTATTCAAATATGTACTTATTTTAATTTTAGAATTTTATTTGAATTTTATTTGAATTTGGTTTGTTTGGATTTTCGCGTTTAGGTTTCAGCGATCTCGGAGAGTTCGATTTCGGCGACGATTAAATGCAGAGCAACCGAGCAAGTTACACCTTTGATCATATTGCTCCCAATATTTTAAAATTATTTATATTGTTTTAAACTAATATGCATGCTTACTTTTAATCAATGTCTAATTCAAATTCAGTTTGAACTATAGTTATACCCAAATTCCTTTGGACAGCCAGATTTGATATTTCATGCAATTATACCTTGTCAAACCTAGTTAAAACCTAGTTAGTACATTAGTATTAACTAGAAATTTCATAAACTTGCTTAGCCATGCGAAGAATATTAAGTTTTGGGAACTTTTCTCACATAAAATGATACTTCTTTCACATAAAATGATAGACTTTAAAATTTATTTCTGGACTTTGGAAAGTCGGAAGTGTTTATAAAATGTTTATAAACAAAATATAAAACTGGTTTAGACTTAGGCAAATGGTAAGAGTGGTGGGTGCTTGCTGGCATGCATTGTCGTTTGGTGACGAAATGTTGATTGCCAGGCACGAGGGGTTTGTGGTTGTGCCTAAGTCGATAAGGACCGATGCATGAGCTACTATTGCAAAGCCCTTCGTACTACCACAAGTCCGGTATGGGACGGACCTAGCCAACTAATTTGTGAAGTTCCAACTTAATCTCGCTATAGAATTTGAATGTGGGCGGAGTAGTCCGTGAGAAGTCTCACATGGCACAAGAGGGGGCTCCAGCATGTGGATTCATGCTGTGGTGAAACCTTAGTGGCGGCGTGATTATGTTGGCAATGAATCATTGTAAAGGCTTTGTCATGATCTCCTCGCCGCACACCAAAGGAAGTGTGTTATCCGGTGGCAATATGGGATGATCATGTCTTGTGGGTAAAGCTGTACAACCTCTGCAGAGTGTATAACCTATCCTGGATAGCCGTGCCCACGGTCATGGGCAAGCTGAGTAAAGTTTTTCACGGATTAGACTTTGATTTTGCAAATGTTTTACGAAACCTTATGGATGGATGGAATCCATAAGAGATTTTGGAAACCTTGTGGATGGATGGAATCCATGAGAGATTTTACGAAAACCGTATGGATGGATGGAATCCGTGCGAGTTGGTTTTGGAAAAATTGGTCGGGTGGGATGCCCGTGGATAGGTTAGTGTTTGGTTGGTGCCTGCACTAACGTTACTTATGTTGATTACAATGTTGATTTAATTATTGTATCAAATTCAGCTTTCGCACTTACTTTATGATATTTACTTCAATGCCGTCTTTGATGCAAACTAACCATATATGCCTTCCTTTGATATCCATATGCATGCATCCACTCTATTAAAACTGCTGGTGTAACTTGTGGAGTACGTTTGTACTCATGTTGCTATATCTAACTCTTTTCAGAGGAAGCCTTTGACGATTTCGGTGAGGATTGCGACTAGGCCACGTCTTCTGATCATTCGCCTTGTGGGAAGGCGGGATGGGCTCTTTGCTGTGTTTTCTTCATTTGTTATCTTCCGTTGCTATTGTAAACTTTGGCCATCGGGCTTATATTTAGTTAAATAAAATTTGTCATTATGCAAGATAATTGTCTTTGTTACTGCTTGTGCACTAAGCTTTCACGGGATAGTGCGATTAACACGAGAGGGTTTCGGAGTTGTTGCTCCGGGTCCCGACATGATGTTCATAGCGACCAAGTCACGCCTTGCGTTAACACCATCCTTTGTTTTATCAGAATGTTCATGAAGAGACCAATCAAGCTGTCACATACATTCTTCTCTCGTGCATGACATCGATGCAATTGCGAACTTCTAAGTGCTCCCAATAAGGCAAGTCCCAAAATATTGACCTCTTTTCCACATGTTCTTCCTCAATTTACGTCCCTTGCCAAACACAACATTTATATCCTTGACCATATCAAACACCTCTTTCCGCTAAAAGGTCTTGGTCTTGAGTCATCCTCTTTTTTCCGGCCAAATTGTTTCTTCCTCTTGCGGTATGGGTGATACTTTGGAAGGAACCTACGGTGGCGCATGTACACAGTTTTGCGAGTTGTTCAACCACACACTCTCGGTATAATCTAAGCGGTGCGGACACGCTTTGGCTCCTTTATACTCAACCACGACAGTTTACCAAGGGCGGGAAAATCATTAATGGTGCGAGAACAACATGGCGTGTAGAGTGAAGTTCTCTCGTTTGTCCGTATCCCATACATGTACCCCTTCATTCCACAAGTTGCAAGATCTTCCACCAATGGGGCTAGGAACACATCAATATCGTTGCCGGTTGCTTGACCCTTGGATAAGTAGTGACATCAAAATATATTTCCGCTTCATACACGCCCAAGGAGGAAGGTTGTACATGCACGAGTCACGGGCGGTGCTATGTCACCGCTCATGTTACCAAAAGGATTCATTCCATCTGTACTCAACCCAAACCTTATATTTCTCGGTTCCACCGAAATCTACAAACATCCTATCGATGTTCCTCCACCGGCGAGAATCAAGCAACATGTCTTATCATTCCGTCTTTCTTACTGTTGCTTTCGCGATGTAGCGCATCAATCTTGCATCCTTGCGGTTTGCAAATAAGCGCTTCAAGCGGGGATTACAGAAGATACCACATGAACTTAGCGGAGGTCCTTGCTTCACCTCGATGCCCTTCCCATCATCGAGTCATTTTACGCTTGTATCGGGATGCTTTGCACACGGACAAACATGTAACTACCATACTCTTTACGGTACAGGATACAATCATTCCGACATGCATGTATTCTTTCTACTTCCATTCCTAATGGACAAAGAATCTTCTTGGCTTGGTAGGTGGTTCTCGGCAACACATTTCCCGTTGGAAGCATGTCCACTAGGAGACCTAATAATGCCGTGAAACTCTTGTCGGACCAACCATTGCTTGCCTTCAATTTTAGCAGTTCTAGAACGATGACAACCTCGTGTATTGCGGCTTGCAACCGGGAACAAAGGTTTCTCCGAGTCCTCCATCAAGCCTCGAATTTACCAAACTCTCTCTCACTATAGTTCCCTTCGCATCACGTAACATCGATCCAGTTGTCATCCTGCGACCTATCCTCATGATCCAGATTGTCATCCTGCGACCTTTCCTCATGATCGAAAGAACAGTCCACAACTGGCATATCGTTGTCTCCCTCGACTATGTCATAAGAGCCGTCTTGTGTACTACTCTTCTCTTCACCGTGACTGGTCCAACATTTGTACCCTTTTCTGAAACCCCTTCGAATCAAGTGAGCTTCAATCTGCGCTGAGTTGCTAAACATCTTGAGATTATCACAATCAATACATGGGCAATACATATATTTCATCCCTTCTTCAACATATCCTCGGCCGCCCTTCTAAGCGAACACGCCAAGAATGTACTCTTCACTCACGGTTCTCAACATACATCCGACGGTCCATCTACGCTACACAAGTGACAAATGGGTGTCAAAATGATTATTACCCCTACTACTAACCTCTGATCAGATCACTAAGAATGTTAAGCAATTGAGTACTAATCTCTGATCAGATCACTAAGAATGTTAAGTAATTAAGTATACTAACCTCTGATCGATCACTAAGAAGACGGTGATATTTTTCGCCCCAACTCCCTAAAGCCGGCCGCCTTGCTCCACCGATGCAGCGCAATGAAGATGATCGGTGTCGACATCCTTCAAGCAAATCGCCAAGCAATTAATACTGCGCGAGAATATCACGACGGTTCCAACCACAAGCAGTGCGTGAAAATGACATATCACGAGCGGTTCGTATTAATAACCGTGCGTGATAGTCTCATATATCACGAGCGGTTCTTAACACGAACCGCGTGATGCTCTATCACGAGCGGTTCGTGTTAAGAACCGCGCGGATGTTTATCACGACGATGCGTTAATACAACCGTCTGCGTGATGCTCGAATCTCTTGGCGGCCCACATTGCCGACTTATTGATGGCGACTAAGTATCACATACGGTTCATAAGTAACAACCGTGCGTGATAGTTCAACACCGCCTTCTCGAGATAATATCTCAAAGGGATTATTACCCTTATAGAGTAAACAACACCGATGAACCACACGGCTATCGGTGATCTCTGTCTCCCCACGCCCCTCGGCGCGTTCGAGCCCCTTCAGCACCTCCATCAAGACACGTCCGGTTCATACTAAACAACACACTCTTACCGTAAGTGTCGTAAGTGTGTCTTGTTTAGTGTGGACCGTCGTGCCTGGAAGGGTTTGTTAACTTGTCATCCCGTAATAGATCGATCGATCAATGTGTTGTTGTGTTTTGTGCTTGCCTCTGTATTTGCATCACGTGAACAAAGGTTTCTCCGAGTCCTCCATCAAGCCTCTTCCCACCAAAATAATCGGCCTCAAATCGCCTAGGCTCGAGTCGCGGCGGTGGCTCTGATCTGGATCGAAATGAAGGCGAGGCGGCTGAGCGGCGCATTAAATGCTTCGTGGCATTATCACCAGCGGGTTTTATTTGAGAGATCATGTGGAGATGATCCCATCTTTATGATGAGTAATTGACTTTTGGTTGAAGGAAAATTGAGTTTGTTTTGGGCTTTTATTGCAAAGTCTTAATTGGTCGAAATGAAGTCGTATGCGACTTGTCCACGGCTCGTGCGACCATGTAGGATGCCTTACGACCACGTTTGGTCGTGGTCAATTTCGTTCGGGAGCGTGCGACCACGTTGAGGTGTTCTCGGCAAAGCGGCGGTGGTCGAAGGCGTTACGACCACGTTGGCGCATATCGGGTGGCGTCGACCATGTTGCCGTATCGGAAGTTAGGCGGGCGGCGTGCGACCACGCTGTGGCGTCCCGGCGAATTTGAGCGTGATCGAAGTCTACCGGTGGCGTCGACCACGTTGGTGGTGTCGGGTTCCGGTAGAGCAACGTCTGAGTACTTTGGCCGTGGTCGGAAGGGTTTACGACCACGTTGGCAATGGGAGCGTTCGATCACGTTGTAGCGCTCGAGCTTCGACCACGTTGCGAGCCCTCGGAAGATTTGACGATGGTCGGCACTTTTCGGAGCTAGGGTTTTACGATCACGTTGTGGGATCGGAGCCTCGACCTCGTTGTGGAAAAGGAGCCACGACTACGTTGTGGCACTCGGTGGTGCGACCACGTTGTGGTCTCGGGCATTCGACCACCTTGTATCGCTGGCGGAGTGCGACCACGTTGGCGATCGAGCCACGACCACGTTAGCGCGGGTGCGAGCGTGGTCGGTAGTCGTGGCTATGGTCTTCGATCACGTTGTGCGGTCGAGTGTTCGACCACGTTGTCGGCAGATTGACCATGGTCGTGCGGGTTCATTCAAACCGGTCGTGTGGGCTCATTTGGTGTCCGATTACGGTGAGGTTTGGTCGGTTGGGTTCCTTGTGAAGTCATGGACCTTGTGGACTGGTTTGTTCACTATTTTGACAAGGTTTGGTAAAGTCTATTTTCGTGGAAAGACTTGAGCTCGGTTTGAGTGAGCGGGTTGTGTTTTCTGTGTGGATCGGTGCTATGTGATGGTTTTGTTGTCTTTGTTGGTTGCGGGAACGAGAGACGGTCTTGGTGAGGCTTAGGAGGTCGGGACTAGACAAGGGAGTTGTTGAGGTCGAGCGGCGTGGAAAAGCCGAGAGGACGTGTCGTGCGGTGGGTGACGGCATGGACAGCAAAGCGGTGGAGGAAGCTTCACGGAAGGCGCGGAGGGGCATTTTGGAGAAATGTCAAAGGCTGCGGGAAGGCATCCACTGAAAGCTGCTGTGACCGGGAGAGGCTCTGTGAGAGCTCTGTGGAGTTGGTCGGCTAGGCCGTGGAGGCGGCCTCTCCCTCCCTTGGGAGTGTATCTGTGTGTGTGCTCTAGGGCTAGAGCTTGTCCTCCCGGGGGAGTGGTTGCAAAACCTCCGTGTTATGATTTGAGAGGACTCATCTCTCTGTACTTGTTAGAGTTTATCTATGAGATGGGTGCGTGTTTGTGATCTGGGTTGAGAGGTCATTCTTGAGATGTTTTCATTGATTTATTTGCCATCTCTTCATTTGATTCCTTCTATATTTCCTTTGAGAGTTGGCTTATATTTGATTTGCTCGAGCAGAGAATCGGCTCAAGGCAATTTGGCGATTCATTCCGAGCAAGGTCGAAATCAGAGAATTACCACGGTCGAATCATCTGCCAGAAGGTCTTTATCGTGATCGAATGATGAGTACTCTACACCATGAAGTTTTGGGCTTAGGCTATAGCCACCGCGTGCCATGTTTCCAATCGAGTTTTCTTGGGCACACTTGCACCGCACTTATGAGTTGAGATACGAGGCGGCCGGTGTTTCTCATTTTCGTGTGTTTGGTTGCAAGTGTTTTATTTTGAAGTCCGGGAACCTAGATAAGTTCGAGTCACGTTCTAGTGATGGACTTTTTCAGGCTACTCGACTTCTTGGCGGGCCTATAGGGTCCGGAACTGCGAGTCTAGCAAAATGATAGAAACACAGAGGTAACTTTCGATGAGGCCGGTCAGGAGACTAGGCCCGATATCTCGAGTTCACTAGAGCGATCCGAGACCATCTTTGTGGATGATGAGGATGATGGAGATGAGGGTTGTCTACGATCGGTCCCTTCTCCACCCCTTGAGGTGCCTTCTTCCACCGCACCTCGAGGCGATTAGCCCTTACCTTCGCTCTTCGGAGCTAGTGGCTCTGTTCCTACCCGTCGGTAACGAGGTGAGGCCACTTCTTCATCTCATCCAGACCTCCAAGACATATCCAAAATCTCATCCTTACGAGCGGATGATTGGAGATCTATTTGAGCGAGTCACACGTTCCAAGTCCGGCGTGTCACTTTTACATCTCCACTCGCCTTCGTAGCTTCCTTTGAGCCCAAGGCGTTTGCCATGCTTTATCGGCGAGTCTTGGGTCAGCGCCATGCATGAGGAGCTAGAGAGTTTCGAGAGAAACAAGGTGCGGACGCTTGTTGAGCCCCTCGAGATCAAAATATCATTGGAACCAAATGGGTGTTCAAGAACAAGCAAAGTGAGGATGGGGTAGTCATTGAAACAAGGCTAGGCTGGTTGCAGGGGTACTCCCGGGTTGAGGGTCCGGATTTCGAGGAGACCTTTGCCCTGTAGCTCGTCTTGAGGCCATTAGAATTCGCTTGCCTTTGCGCTTCTAAGGGTTTTAAGCTCTACGGATGGACGTCAAGAGTGCCTTTCTCAATGGCTTCATTGAGGAAGAAGTCTATGTCGAGCGACCTCCGGTTTCGAGAACCCCAAATACCCTAGTCATGTCTTCAAGCTTTCCAAAGCGTTGTATGGACTTAAGCAAGCCCTAGAGCTTGGTATGAGAGGCTTAAGTCCTATCTATTGAGACATGATTTTGAGATGGGTAAAGTTGACAAGACCTTGTTCATTCGCCGACTTGGCAATGATCTCTGCTCGTCTAAATTTATGTCGATGACATCATCTTTGGCGCTCTTCTCATGCTCTAGTTTCACAGTTCTCGGATGTCATGAGCACCGAGTTTGAGATGAGCATGATGGGTGAGTTGACTTTCTTCCTTGGCTTCCAAATCAAGCGAGACTCGGGAGGGTACCTTCTTGCATCAAGGCAAGTACACCGTGATCTCCCGAGGCAGCTCGACATGAGTGATGGAAAGCCGGTGTCGACTCGATGGCTTCTACGGCCACACTTGACCCGAGATGAGGACGGCGAGCAGTTGATCAAAAGAGTTCGAAGTATGATTGGCTCTCTCTTGTACCTCACCGCCTCGAGACCGGACATACACTTTTACGTGTGTCTTTGTGCGGTTTGAGCTTCTCTCGCGTATCTCACCGCCAAAGCGGTGAAGCGCATCTTCGGTACCTTGAGCTACCATTGACTATGGTATCGGTACTCTTCCTCATCTGTCTATCCCTTAGAGCCTATTCGGATGCGACTTTGCTTGGTGTAGGATAGATAGGAAGAGCACCGGGAACTGCCAAGTCATTGGCACTTCTCTCGTTTCTTGGTCTTGAGGAAGATCCGGTGTTACCTGATCCACCGCAGAGGCGAGTGCGTTGTTGCAACCGATTCTTTGTAGCCAAGTGCTTTGGATGGTCTCGACTCTGCGGGACTTTGGGTTAGCTATCGATCGTGTTCCGCTCTTTTACGATAACACGTCTGCGATTAGCATTGCTAAGAACCCGATGCGGCACTCTCGGACCAAGCACATCGATATCGATATCATTTTCTTGAGACCATG
Organism: Bonia amplexicaulis; assembly: GCA_036346245.1. NCBI lineage: Eukaryota > Viridiplantae > Streptophyta > Magnoliopsida > Poales > Poaceae > Bonia > Bonia amplexicaulis. Next base: position 274,146 of record JAYGGG010000316.1, on the reverse strand, counting down.
TAGAAGGGTGACATCGTGCTCGGTTTGTGAAGTGACCACCGGTTGGTGATATCTTCACCAAGCCTTTGGATAGCACGAGGTTTTCACTCTGGGAGAGCTTGGGGTGGTTGTCCTTACGGACTATTGTGAGGGAGCTTTGGGCTTCTTGCTTTATCATATTAATTGTGCTTCAGATCCTTCTTGTTGCATCGCATTTTGGTGCATTGGGTTTAGTCCTTCTAGCATAGGTTAGAGTGTGTCTCTTCTTTGAGTTGCTTAGACTTCTTGCTCTTATCTTGTGCTTTCGGGATAGTGTTTCTTATCTCACTAGGTTGAGCTCACTCACTTCTTTTAGGTTCTAGCGAGGGTTGGGCCACCCTCGGGTGAGCAGTGCGTGTTTGCTCTCTAGTGTGCGTTTTCTCGGTCGGCTATTAGTCCCAAGTCATATGGGGTAGATGAGAGTCGATCGAGCCATAGTATCCTCTATATCTTATCTATGCTTTAAGGACTGTTTTCTGATTTATTTGCCGACTCTTGATTTTTATTGCTTTGGTTGGGGGAGTTCATTTGGGAACTTCTAGATTTTAATTTTGACTTAAACTCAACTTGAACTAAAAGTCGCATTACATGTTGAGGGGAGTGGATTTTACGCATTGCATTCGCATTGTAATATAACCACATTGAGCCTTGATTATTATCCGGTTATGACATGCTTTTAATGCTTTACACATTGCCATGATTTGTGCTCCATTGCTAATCGATCATGACTTTATATGTGTAGTCAAGTCTTTGCCATGATAGGTTAATTAAAATGCCAAATTTGACCTAATTCATGTCTTGTTCATATTTGAGACTAGTCGACCTTGTGTTATCCTTTTATGATTCTCGCCATGTCAAATAGGTGAGTTGAGTCTTGAATCTTAGTTGAGCAATAGATTGAGCTATACGGTTTCTTGATGACACATAAGTTAGTACAATCTATTAAAAGCAAAAGATCTCTTTGTGCGAAAAACCGATCTCACCAATTCTTTCTCATGAGGCGGCTTGCCATTGCACAAGGCATGAACTCGGGGAGTTTTGATGACCAAGATCATTTCCTTAAGCTTCTCGCTTGGAATGATCGCATAAGGCTTGAGGTCTAGCACATGACAAAAATATGATTGAAAACAATCATGAGATCTCAAAAGAAAATGTCAAAAGTGCTCAATTAAAAAAAATTTCAAAGTACTTCAACAATTGTATCATTCTTGAGCGAACGACACTCTAGTTGGCTCAACACTAGCTTCTTGATTCCATTTAGCTCATTGGCATGGCTTGCATCATTTGTGGATATCATTAGCTAGACTAAAATCTTGTTTGACTTGACTTGCTAAGCACTTCAAATTAAAAAAATCAGATTATACCATCTGTTAGCTTAGCTTCTCTTTACATACATAGTCATGATCTTTGTAGCAAACTTGTATGTTATGGCTTGGTGTAATACATTTGGTCATTTTGGATAATTCTCATGGCTCTGCATACTTTGAATAATCAATTCAGCCATTCCATCCATCATTATGACTTATTCTCTCTCTTGCATACTTGATGTGTTTATTGCCAAAAGGGGGAGAATAGATTGGAGAAAAAAAAAGAGAAAATTTCTTTCTGGGAACTTGCTAGAGCTTTGGAGATCAATTTGCTCTTTATTCTATTACTCTAGTGTTCTCTCTGTCGACATGGTCATAATTTTATTTTCGGTCTTTGGACCATGTCGTCTTCTACAAACTCAACTTCATATTTTTTTGTTTGTCAATATACTCATCAAGGGGAGATTGAGAGATCATGTGGAGATGATCCCATCTTTATGATGAGTAATTGACTCTTGGTTGAAGGAAAATTGAGTTTGTTTTGGGCTTTTATTGCAAAGTCTTAATTCAGTCGAAATGAAGTCGGTATACGACTTGTCCCCTGCTCGTCGACCATGTAGGATGCCATACGACCACGTTTGGTCGTGGTCGAATTCGTTCGTGAGCGTCGACCACGTTGAGGTGTTCTCGGCAAACCGGCGGTGGTCGGGAAGGCGTTACGACCACGTTGGCGCATATCGGGTGGCGTACGACCATGTTGCCGAGTATCGGAAGTTAGGCGGGCGGCGTGCGACCACGCTGTGGCGTCCGGCGGTGAACGTGATCGAAAGTCTACCGGTAGCGTCACGACCACGTTGGTGGTAATCGGGTTCGGTAGAGCAGCGTCTGATACTTTGGCCGTGGTCGGAAGGGTTTACGACCACGTTGGCAATTGGGCGTTCGATCACGTTGTAGCGCTCGAGCTTGACCACGTTGCGAGCCCTCGGAAGATTTGGACGATGGTCGGCACCGGAGCTAGGGTTTACGATCACGTTGTGGGATCGAGCCTCGACCTCGTTGTGGAAAAGGAGCCACGACTACGTTGTGGCACTCGGTGGTCGACCACGTTGTGGTCTCGGGCATTCGACCACCTTGTATCGCTAGCGGGTACGACCACGTTGGCCGATCAGAGCCACGACCACGTTAGCACGGGTCTGAACGTGGTCGGTAGTCGTGGCTATGGTCTTCGATCACGTTGTGCGGTCGAGTGTTCGACCACGTTGTCGGCAGATTGACCATGGTCGTGCGGGTTCATTCAAACCGGTCGTGTGGGCTCATTTGGTGTCCGATTACGGTGAGGTTTGGTCGGTTGGGTTCCTTGTGAAGTCATGGACCTTGTGGACTGGTTTGTTCACTATTTTGACAAGGTTTGGTAAAGTCTATTTTCGTGGAAAGACTTGAGCTCGGTTTGAGTGAGCGGGTTGTGTTTTCTGTGTGGATCGGTGCTATGTGATGGTTTTGTTGTCTTTGTTGGTTGCGGGAACCGGAGACGGTCTTGGTGAGGCTTAGGAGGTCGGGACTAGACAAGGGAGTTGTTGAGGTCGAGCGGCGTGGAAAAGCCGAAGAGGACGTGTCGTGCGGGTGGGGCGGCGGCATGGACAGCAAAGCGGTGGAGGAAGCTTCACGGAAGGCGCGGAGGGCATTTTGGAGAAATGTCAAAGCTGCGGGGAAGCTGTCCACTGAAAGCTCTGTGACCACCGGAGAGGCTCTGTGAGAGCTCGTGGAGTTGGTCGGCTAGGCGGTGGAGGCACCGCCTCTCCTCCCTTGGGAGTGTATCTGTGTGTGTGCTCTAGGGCTAGAGCTTGTCCTCCCGGGGGAGTGGTTGCGAAACCTCCGTGTTATGATTTGAGAGGACTCATCTCTCGTACTTGTTAGAGTTTATCTATGAGATGGGTCTGTGTTTGTGATCTGGGTTGAGAGGCTGTTCTTGAGATGTTTTCATTGATTTATTTGCCATCTCTTCATTTTCAGTTCCTTCTGTATTTCCTTTGAGAGTTGGCTTATATTTGATTTGCTCGAGCAGAGAATCGCTCAAGGCAATTTGGCGATTCATTCCGAAACAAGGTCGAATCGGAGAAATTTCGTGTCTCTGGTCATGCGCCTCAGTTCTCGCTTTCAGTTTTGACCGTGTCGTTCTAGCCGACCATTGCAAAGACTTTAGTTTTACTAGGTGATTTCTCTTCGAGGATCTTGAATCTTTGTGGTTAAAATATCTCCTCATTTCGTTTGAAGATTTGCAAGTTATCTGGGTTTTGGTCTTTGCGGTCGTGCGCATGGAGCGGCTCTGTTCGAGCTTACGACCACGTGATCTTGGCTGTGTGCGCATATCTGACCATCGGGTTATCTGCTTCTCGTTTCGACAACACAGTATTTACTGTTTATTTTCATTTGTCGGTTCGGGTAATCATTTCGACCACGGCAGCCGTGTGGCTACTCTCATTTCGAGCGATCGTCAGAGTCGACTTTGCACTTTGTATTCTGACTACCTTGAGTTGGTCTTACGACTACGATTCTTTGGTTGTCTCGGTCATGAGTTCTTCTCGGCTGTCTTCGATCACGATAAAGACCTTCGGCACCGATTCGACCGTGGTAATTCTCGATTTCGACCGATGGTCCGATCTTCTCGGTTTAGGCTGGCATTGTTTTCTTCGTCCATTTTCGGTCTGACGACCACGGTAATCTATTGTCGGACTCAATCTGCCGCCTCTCTGTTTTTCCTTGATTTACGACCGTGGTGATCTTCATGAGATATCTTTTGACCACGGTAATTCTTTGGTGTTCTATGTTGTTTTTCTTCCGGTGATTCTTCTCTGTTCTCTCCGAGTTTTCGGTGAACAATCAATCCTCTTCTTCACGACTCTTTAGCTATTGGAGAAAAGATAGGATTGAATATTTGAGAATATTTTAAGGCACCATTCACCCCCTCTGTTGCCATTTTGGTCCTACATTATTGCAAACCGTCTGTGATCATTCACAGACGGTTTTATATTAAAACCCGTCTGTGAAAAGCTGGTTATCGCAGACGGTTCTTAATAAACAACCGTCTGTGATAACCAGATTTTCACAGACGGTTGTTTATTAAAAACCGTCTGTGATAACCAGCTTTTCACAGACGGTTGTTTATTCAAAACCGTCTGCGAAGTTGACAACACAGACGGTTGTTTATTAAAACCGTCTGCGATAACAAGCTATGATAATGAAAAGTCGAGCGTATCTCTTGTGTTTCGTGTAGCGTATCTCCTTCGATATCTGAGCGTCTCTTTGGTATCTGAACCGTCTCTTTGAAGGTTATATATGCGCGCAGTTCTTCTACATACGTCTTGTCCTCTCATACATTCTTACTACCTCTCTTCATCATCGTCTTTGTCTATTTCATTAAAATGTCTACTGTTCCGCTTCTCATCATCTCCTTCCTCTCTTCTCTTCATCGTGAATTGTTCGGCCGCAATCTGACACAAGCGGCCAGCAATTCACGATCGACCGCTTCGCGGTCACGCCCTCCTCTCCTTCCCCAAGCTGTCTTCCATCCGTCACCGTGCACGACCATCCGCCGTCGGCGGGCGTCTCGCTGCTGCTCAAGATAGGGAAGCAGACCATTACCCTCGTTCTACTATACAACGTGCGCAAGTCGAAGAAGCGTTACGCGCTCGCATAGGGCGATGGATAGCATTGCCGATCAATTAGATCGAGCGATTACGAGAATCATACCATGCTATCCTCTACGAGATAATGACGTCGCCGGCGTTTGCGGTACGGAGGAGGAGGTGCCGAGGACAACGGCAATGTTAGCGGCGTTCGAGAACGCGGGCCCTCCTCCAACTCCCGAGGCGAAGAAGCAGCGTACGAAGCCCAGAAGATTAGAATCTGGGAAATGCTTTATCTCTGCGACATTTGTAATAAATCTCCCTCCACTTGATATTAATAAAATTGTCTTTTATTTCTGATCCCCCTGTGTCTTTACAAATTTGAATTATGATGACGGTTTTTATTACAAACCGTCGTGATAATCAGATTATCCGACGGTTTTAATACATACCGTCAGTGATACTAAATATCCTGAGACGGTTCATAAGTAACAACCGTCTGTGATAGTTCCCCGCCTTACTGAGATATCTCAAAGGGGATTATTACCCTTATAGAGTAAGCAACACCGAGTGAACCACCTGGCTATCAGCGCGATCTCTCTCCCCCTGCTCCCTCGGCGCGCGTTCGAGCCCCCGCTCACGCAGCGCCTGAGGTCGAGCTATTTCTATTAAATCCGTCGCTGACATGTGGGTCCCACCTACAAAAGTTCAAAAAAAAGATATTTCCAGATTCTTCGGTGAGCAGCCGATCGACATACCCGACTTCTCCGGTGAGCGACTATCCATCTGCTTCTTCCCACTTCTTTTCTTCATCTCGGTCTCGGATCACGTCGCCTAGAATTATCACGAGCGGTTCTTAACAGAACCGTCGTATTATCTAACTTTCACGAGCGGTTCGTGTTAATAACCGTCAGGAACTTTCCTGACGGTTCTTAACAGACCCGTCGTGTTATCTCGATGGTATAGACGGTTCGTATTAAGAACCGTCGCGAAAGTTCGCTGACGGTTATTAATAAAACCGTCTGTGATGTCTCAATTATCACAGACGGTTCATGTTAATAACCGTCTATGAAAATATCACGAGCGGTTGCCAGTAAAACCGTCTGTGATGTACCCGTCCAGTATAGCCTCTTCTGTAGCAGTGTGTCATGGAGCACGTATAGCTCGCCATTGCCGTGGATATGATTAGGGAGCCACGGCCGCCAGGATTGCAACTAGGATTGAGACCTCCGCCACCGTTGTGGATTGGGAATTTGGGATTCATGGAGCCGCCACGGTCGAACATGCATATCTCTGGAGACTCACCGCCGAACGTCCGCTTGCCACTGACCAGTTCCTCGGACTTTGCCGCCCACCATTTGTCGCCTCCCAACTTCGGAGCGGCGAGAAGCGAGGGTGGAGGCGAGAGGATCTACTAGAGTATGAGGGGAGAAAGATGCGGGAGAAACCTTGCTGACTTGGCAGCCAACTAGGGAAATTTAGTGGCTGCGATGCCCACAACGGTATTGGATCAAGGCGTAATTTGACCGGGTTTTAATAGTTGAAGGGTGTAACTTGGTTGGTTTCGTAGTTAAAGGGGTGTTTTCTAGAGTGAGAGAGTGGTTGAGGAGTGTAAAATGGACTTGTTTCAAAGAAAAAACAATGGAAATACTTAGCCAAGCAATGCACGCGTTGACGGCTAGAAACAAATTCCCATGTTAATCGGGACAAGAAAAGGAATATGAATGATGAAGTTTTCAGACAAGTATAATCTAGGGATAAGAAATCGTGAAGTTTTCTGCATGAGAATGCATTACCAAATCTAGTTTATATCAAAGCCATATCAAGTTTTTTCTATAACTAATTCAATTAAGTTTCCTTGAGCTAACGACCTGTTGCAATGTATGAATTTTATAGAAAACTAGTCATGTGCCCGTGCGTTGCAACGGAAAACAAATACAATGTAAATAGCACATCTCTAATGACTAATCTATGGAAAAATAGTAGAAAATAACAAATCACAATACTAACATTTACAGCAAGCAACATATGCAGCTCATATGTCATCTGAATACATTGGAAGATATTGTTCACACATATATTATTACAATGAGCTTTGCTACTTGATATGATAATTAAGAAAGTGCAAGCTGCTTCACCCCAGATGAGAAGAAATAGACCTAGATACAAAATCTTTCGTTGCTGAACTTTCTGTGACTGCACCTAGAGGATTTCTGCAGTTGCAAAATCATCAGCACAATGTACATAGAGAGAACAATAGGCTTTTTTAAAAAATAAAGAATTTTATACCTCAAAACTATATTTGCGAGACAAATTTGCACCACTTCCTATAATTGCTGAATAGCTTAGTTACCACCACATCGACAGCTTGGTCATCAAGCTGTTTCAGATATGAAAGAAATGCTCCAATCAATTAACAGGCAATGATGAACAAAAAAAAGGAATGAATGGGAAATGAGGGATGAAATAGTATTATTTGCTAAGCACTTGAGAGACATGCGTACAATCAGTTTAATCAATATAATTCCATGATGATAATCTTCGCCATGTGATGTAACATGGAAGGCAATAAAGTCAGCTTGCATTTTGCAAGCAGTTGCATCAAAGCGCAACTGATACAATGCCAAAAATATGTTTTCCAAACAAGCTCCACTAATCAAAGTACAATCAAAAGAAATATCAAGAAAAATTTCAAACTGCATGTGTATGGCATGCCAAATGACAGCAGCGATCACAATGGATAATTGATCAGGATTTCATACGCTACAAATCAAGTGAAAATAATAATTTATGTAAATCATCATAAAAATAAACAATACCTTTTTTGGTCGAAGGCTACCGTGATCCGAAGACATTTCTCATAGAAGTGCCCATTGTTTACTTGAGGAAACTGCACTCCAATGGATAGTGCATGAACGCGACAGAAAATGTAGACGCTATTTCATACCGCTATTATATGGTAATACAAAGATTGACTTACATGCAGTTTGGGTTGCTCATTCACAGAAGCATCAACGCGTGCAAATTTAAGATTGTCCAAACCACTGAAATGCTTGGCCAACTTCTCAATATTTTTACTTATCGCTTCACAGTCAACACACCAAGGTGCATAAACCTTTGTTTTATCAAGGTAAAAAAGGAGTGTAAGATCTTGGAAAGAACAAACATATTTTGAAAATGAGAAAGGATGAGTATTGGAGCATAAAAGAGATCAGAAATTAGAGAAAAATCAAATACCTCAAGGAAAACATTTTCGAGGACTTTCCAAGACGAGAAGAATCGAGCGTCGCCCAACAACCTTTTCAACAAGTCCCATCTATAAAACGTTAGGTCAAACACACTGATTACACAATTATCACAAGAAAGAACCTGTCTTTCTGTATGGCAAACAGTAACCACTTCATATTTGGACGGAGTCACCAGGCATTGATCCTAACATTCATCCAATAATTTATTTTAATATGGATTATTTAGAGCATTTCTTCTTTGACTACTATGCAAATCGCAAAACATTTCAAAACAAATCGATCAGTAACAATACAAATATCATGCAAATTTAACATCAATGTATCACTGAAAGGTGGCTAAACCACACTTGTCAACATTGGATGTTATTTTCCAACTTACACATCTTCCCAGTGTTACCAAGCTAATTTTCCTTAAATGTTAATGGAGATTGTTACGAGCAAGGTGAACTATATATATATCGAAATAGTAAGTGATGCATAAGAGGTCGCACCTTAACATGTCGTCATTTGAAGTTACCTTTGCTAAGGAATAGGAATTCAAATACGATATATTACACTTAAAAGATTCAAACTTGAGCCAAATTTAAAGCTTACTTCTTGCGGCCTTGGTTACGATCGGAAGTATGGAGGGAGTGTCCCATCCAGAAGACCTAAGCAGAACTACTGTTGTCCAGTGCATGATACAATTGAGTAATTCACCTCAAGTTGCATAACATAAAATTAAAATAAATAACCCAATACCCGGAGGTTCTTCACGTTAATATCAGCCTCCATCAGTGAATACGATAATATGATGTAAATTGAGAGAATTCCACTTGTTCATATTTAGAATTACGGTGAGAAAAGGCGAGTGTACCAACTGCTGACTTAATAGGGCTTGCATAGACTTTAGCAGAATTGAGCTCAGTGAATGCAGTAATTAGCGGAACTTGTTAAGGTCCACAAACTGTATTATAGCCTTTTCTTCAAATGCTCCATCTGCAAAATACCGAGTTACTGGAAACGAACTAAATTTTCTGATTCTTACACTTACAACATTGTATACCCAATGGACAAGTACATGCCACTGCCACTTAAGGAATTGAAACTTAACCGGTATTATCTTTCAGTATCCAGTGAGGCTTTTCTTTAGTAAGTTTTCTTTTTTTTTTTGCAAAGTAGCCGGGATTGTCTGAAAAAACAAGAATATATTTGGAAGTGCTTCAGTGCTCCCCCAGACTTGAAAAGCACAAATCCTTATTTTGGAACTATGGTAACAAGGCATTGTTATGCGATCTTGAAAACATTACTCACCAATTCATGATTCACAAGATCTAAATGAAAAGGAGAAAAAAAGAAACATCCAAAAATACGTTAAGGATACTTACCAAACTTTTCAAATTTCTCTGGTTAGCTTTTAGCAAGGCCAAGGAATTGCTCTTGAGATACAATACACGGAAAAGAATTTTGGCCACATCCCTATCATTAGTTTCTACAAATTGTACTGTTTTCAATGGTTGCTGCCTTCACAAATTCTTCATATTCTGCTCCCTGCCAAGAAATGGATATGGATAAACAAAATTAAAATTAAATTCATCAAATCTATGAACTTTATCCCTTAAGATTTTTTTAAAAATCTTTAAGCAACAGAACCGACAAGTTATACAATCGCATCCGACATTTCACGTACCTCGTAATTCTTGAAAAGACCAATAGCAAAAGTCGGTCCATTTTCAGAATTCCTCACCGAATCCTCGATCGAAGCCTAATGATGGCCTTGATCTTCTTTCTCACCCAAGTAACTATCGCGTCCCTATCAACAAGAGAGATAGAAATCTTTTAGTCAATTCGTCGAGCACATGAAAGGCAGCTCCTAGGATAAAACAAAGTAGCAGTGTTCTCACTTGGTGTGGAGGCCGGTGTCTGCGTGCTCGGTGCCGTTGACGAAGAGGAGCATGGTGGGAACCCCATGACCCCGACGCGGAGGCGGCCTTGGGGTACCGCTCCCGTCGAGCTTAGCGAACACGGCGGCGCTCCCCATCGGCGTGAGGACTGCCAACACGGGGCATCTCCTCTCCTCGTCGTCTTCCTTCTCGGCATGCGGCGGCGGCGAGATCGTGTCGGATCGAATCCGGCGTGCGGGCGGGTGGATCGAGGCGCTGCGGGGCGAGGATTGGAGAATCGGAAGGAAACCCTTGGGAAGGAGACGACCGATGAGCAGGGAGGCGGGGGCGTGGGGAGAAGATCGGCGCGGGGTGGGCGGGCGGAGGAGGCGATGGCGGCGGGGTGGGAGGGAGGGAGGAGGCGGCGTGGGGTGGGAGGAGGAGGCGGCGGCGGAGGAGCGGGAAGGAGGCGGCGGCGTGCGGAGGAGGAGGCGGGGAGACGCAGGAATGGGGAGGCAGGGAGGTGGGGAGAAGATTTGGCGGGGTGGGCGGAGGAGGCGATGGCGGCGCGGGAGGGAGGAGGAGGAGGCGGCCGGGTGGGAGGAGGAGGCAGGCGGAGGAGGCGGGAGGAGGCGGTGGCGGCGCGTCTTGAGGAGGAGGAGGCGGGAGACGCGGGAATGGGGAAGGCGGGGAGGTGGGAGAAAACCGTCGGGGGTGGGGAGAGAATAGGTGGGAGAAGAGGCCCACAGTCGGCGCAGTTTACGTGCTGTGAGGGAATGGGAGGACAGACGGACTGCCACCAACTCTAATTTTAAATAGTAGAGATAGTTCAACATCACCGATTCGAAAAAAACCTACATTCCAAACTAGGCTTCAAGATTCTCAAATAGCAACATCCATCCAATTTATATGTATTTACCACAGATATTTTAATTTCTAAATTTATTATGATAAAATCATATTGTAATATTTTGTGTTCATGAAAAATATATCTAAAAATGCATAACAGTCTTTAAGGATGGCTATGCATAGTACAGGAGCATATAACTTATGCTAAAAATTATTTTTAAATAAATAGGAAAATCGCTAGTCCGGTGTAGATGCACGGCTTAGATGACTAGTTTATCTAATAGCTGTCTTGAAAACTATGATACCGTTGGGAAAATTATCACATTTATACAAAAATAATTCAATATCACAACTAGCCCATTCAATTTCAGAGGTATACAGTCAATAGAACACATTCAGATACATTTAGACTATCACAGCGCACATCCACAATTCAAGATCATGAGACATCAAAGCAAAGCATTATCTTAGAATAAATACATACATCCATCAACTATAGCCAAAAGTTTACTAAGTCACCTTCATTCCCATTTGATTTTATAGCCTAAGTCACCCCCAGTCATAACTCAAAATCAACACATGCGTCTTAGTCATGAGCCCAACTATAACAACCCTTTTTTGGGGAATTTGATTTTTTTTTGAAATTTGCCATTTGGACTCTTTGCGAATTTTCAGCAAATTAAAAACTCAAATTAAAACTCGAATTTTCTTGATCTACATGTCTAAGGAAACATGTGGAGTATAACAAGTTGATTATCTCTTGTAGATAAAGTGTGCGACCTCTGTAGAGTGAAATCTATTTGAACTGTCATGCCCACGGTCATGGGAAGGTATGTAAATTTACTCAAGTTAGTGTCTATTTTTAAAGACTTTGTGGGTGGGATGAAAAACATGATGGGTGGATGTAACCTCGAGTTGATTTCCCCTGGGTGGATGTAACCTAGTGATGATAATGGGAGGATGTAACTCTAGTAACAAAACTAACATATGGTGGATAGAATCATGTGAAAAGTGGATGGAACCTGCACTACTTCATACTTTCACATTCTTTAGAAAACATGATTTAGTTGAAATTGCTAAGCCACATAAATTTTTACTTGTTGTAAATTTTGACTATGTCATTTAGTAAACAAAAGGATCTGAGTCTTCCTTTAATAAGCCATACATCTATAATATTGAATTATGTGTGTTGGCTCGTAGAGCATGATGATTTGTGTTCACCCTCACGCACTAAATCAACTCAGAACCAGAGGATCAAGACCACTATGCCTACTACACCACTTTAAGACAAGATGAGGGGGAGATGATAGAGATTAGGACATTTTCTAGTAGCTTAGTCCTTGCCTCAAATAGGCAGACTTTGATGTGATTGCTTGCACATATATTATCCAGACTGTTGGATGTAGCAAGGCATATTTTACCTTCCAGTCGCTTGCCTGTGGCAAGGTGTGGCCTCACCCTTTTGTTGCTCGCTTCCACTTCCATTTTGTAATGTAAACATTAGGTCTGATCGGCCCACTATGTAAACTCCACCTGATATGGGATATTTAAACTCTAATATGTAATATAAGTGTTTGCTATGGTTTATGCGATGTATGACTTTAATTCAGTAATATATCTATGTGCACTATATACTAATTCAAAGAATAGTGCAGTAGAATCATAAAGTACTTCGAATTAGGAAAATCTGAGTCCGACACCAATGAGAAGGCTCTAATTAATCTACCAAGTTCCAACCAAAAGATCAAAAGATCTGTCCAAGAGCTATTGTGCGAAGAGACTAGTTGAAGTCGTTGCAACTAGAGGCATGGTTCTTAGGCATATGTAGGTTTTTGACGGCGTAGCATCTCCATTAGTGGGTTGCTCACCAATCTTCTCAAGAAGCTGCACTATGCAATAATGACATAACCAATTGAAGTTGCACTATGCAATAATGACATTGATTGTAAATGGGTGAGAAATAAAATTATTACCAAGATAATCTTATGGTTAACTTCTTGTTGCTAAGCTGGGCTCTCAACTTTTCAGAGTAGTTCTTCATTATGTTGGAACTTGGACAACATTTTTATAAGAGAGGAATTCAATGTCCAGATATTTCTTGATTTGGCAGCTTAGCTTGTAGAATGTCAGTTTTACAATCAGCAACGTTCGTTAACGGTGAATTTTTCTTGTCAGACTTCATTACAGCATATGTGTTCCGTGCAGTAGCCTTCTCTAGTCCATGTCTGTGTTCCTTCAACACGGTGAAGCATTTCTACGATCAACAGCCTTTCCAATGAAAACAAGCAACGCATTTTCAGGTCAACAAAAAGTTATTACTGGTACAAGGCACATGTATTTGAAATCAAGATCATTTTTATAACAAATCACCGCATCAATTTGTATTTGTTGTAGAACCGACAGAAAATTACATGTTTTCGACGGCATTATAAAACATTAAAATTCGTGACGGTTGTTTTCGGGCTCATCAGAGAAATTGTCGGCCGTCACGAAAGATCTGCTGTGTGTTAGTGCCTACACATCTGCCATATAGGAAAGTAAAACATGAAAAGAAGAGGACTTACCTGACAACTAAGTTGGCTCCTTCCCTCCATGCAAGTAGTAAAATAGTTTCTTCTGTGATAAGCATGAGGCACCTCATGCAAGAGAAGCAAAGATGAGTTCAGAAGTGAAGTGTCTAGCCTTTTTTTTTTTTCGTTTTTAGAGGAAGCGACGTGTCTAGCTGACCAAGGACACTTGTAGTGAGGTGTCTGTGTTGTTCCCTTGTGGGCTTTTGTGTGCTAAGCCTGCAGGACGCTTGGCCCAAACGGACAGGGCTCTCGGCCCGGCAGAAAGAACCTCCAAGTTTCATGAGTTAACTACCCCCGAAAACCTTGTTTGGTTAGTCCAGTATAAAACCATGAAAGTTTTATCTGGTTCATTGAGTTTGTGGCAAATCAGCCTCACATGTATTTCGCTAAACTCATGTTACTAAAGCCAGTTTTAGCCAAGCAACATTAATCTGTTGGACACTATGCTCACCGAATAACGATTTAGACTGGTGTTACTAAAGATCACAGAAAATGTGTTTGTTTAACAAATTTTATGAATAAAGTCAATTGTCCAAGGACAGCATCGAGCATATCTCTGTAGGCATAGCATGTCTTAGCGCTAATGGTTAATTGCTAGGGCACCATGTAACACCTTAGGCCATTAGCAGTGGCTAGCGTGGCCCAAGCATTGTATTATTCGGATTAATTAGTCTCGTATGAAGAGTTTTGGTAGGTTTGATGTAACATCCCAAATATGGGGGTATTGATAAATGAGAAGAATTTAAAATCTTTTGTTGACTTCAGGTGTTATTTAAAATTTTCATCGTTCATTCAAGATTCTTATTTTTGTCCTTTGCTCAAAATTCAATTAAGGAAATCAAAACTTTGAATCAAGAACCGTGTATGAAAATTAGATCAGAAAGAAACCTCAAATTTCTAACGCTAAGTCCAAAATTAAATTTCAAAATTGAATGCGAATTTCAAAACTAAGATTTGAAATTGGAATCAAAGTTAATATTAAAATTTTTCCTACCTAACTAATTTAGTCAATTTATTAAATTTTGAAATTCTCAAAATAAACAAAATCCTCTTGGGCCCCAGCCCATTTTTTTTCTCTTTCCACCCACCCACCGCCCTCCCATACTTCCCTTCTTCCTTCATTCCTCGTCGCACCGCCTGGCGTCCGCCGCCGAGCCGGCTCAGCGCTCCCTTGCCTTGCCGCCCGGCCGACCTTCCTCCCGACCTTGGCGCGCACCTCGCCCCTCCTTCTTTTCACCCCGCTCGCTCTAGGCGCCAACCTAGCCGACACGCAATGCACCGTGCCCACACCCCCTCTGGCAAACCATGCGACCTCCGCCCTCAGCACAACCGGTCTGATGCCGCCGCCCCCACGTCGTGCCACACCCTCGTGCATGCCCAAGGAGTTGACCCCGTCGCGTCGCCGACACCTCATGCACACCGCGCGAATCCCACCCAGCCTTGTCACGTTGCCACCGCGAATCCCACTGGCCATGTTGTCTCGTGCACCTTCTCTGCGCCTGACGTCAACGCCGTGCACTTCGCCCAAGCCATGCTGGACGACAACCCATGCGCCTGTCATCTGCCCATGAGTCACCTCGCCATCTCGTCGCACGGCCTGCGCCCCGCCTACATGCCCACGAATCCCACCACGCCTCTGCCCCCACGCCCGTGACACCTTGCGCCCATACAACCATGTTGTCCTACGTGCTGTTTGCCAGTGAACAATAATAGCACCACCACAGTGCTAGTACTACGGCTATAAGAAGCCCCCGAGCGTTGCCGAGCCGCCTTTGTGCTCGCACCGGCCGTCGCCGCCTTGCACCTCCCCGGCCGCTCTGACAAACCCCATGGCAAATGGACCGTGTCATGGCGTGCCCCTAAAGGTCTCCTACTTTCTCCCTTGATTAATTGGACTTCGGTGCCCCTCGGCTCGCCACATGGCCATTCTTCCTCCCCACCGGCCAAAACCGACTGCACCACCGCCATCTTGCCTCTACTCTATGACAACCCAATTCCTCCCTCCAAGAGCTTCACCAAGCTGCCACAGAGCCACTCCAACTGTTAGTTGGAGCTCCCCCTCGCCCATGCGATCCCTCCACGGTGGCCTCCCTACGCCGCCCTGGTCTCCGTCGTCGGCCCACCTCACCCTCCCTCCTGCTCCACCGACCCCTGGTAAGCTCCCCGTAGCTTCCTCTTGCTCATGCTCCCCCTATATCTCTTCCTCCTCCCTTAAGCCGCTGCCGCTGTTGACGGTCTCCCCATACCCGTCGCTCCCCACCACCGACCCGCCATGGTACCGTTCGGATGTGCCGTCACCTCCTCGACCGCCATCGGGTCTTGGGTTTCCATTTTGGCACCGCGGCACCTCCTCAGCTAATCCCCACCGGCGCCACCGCCGCTGCTGCCTAGCCCTGCACCTCCCCTGTTTTGGCCGGCTCTCTCTCTACTTTGTTCTTGCCCGGCCGAACGCCTCCTCGATTTATTTCTTCCTTTCTCTATGACTGGTGGGCCCAACTAGGTAAGAAGTATAACTAATGTTGCAAGCTTCTTGTATCTCTTCAAATACATGGCTAATTTGTGATTTCTATGTTTGAGAAATATTCCAAACATGCAATCTAATAAAAATATGATTTGTAAATAATAATGAAAATAAGAATTTAATTATAAAACTTTAACAAGGGTGCATGCAATGTAAAAACTAAACTTTGGTTAATCATGTGCCAATCAAAATTAAAGGTTAACTACACCAAGATTATTGCATTAACTATTTTCCAAATGGAAAGTAATTATCTTGGACTCAATAAATGTTAATATTAAAGTTCAATATGTGGAACTAATTAAAGGAGTTTATAAATTAATAATGCTAGAAATCTAACCTGAATTAATTGCCAACTGAGAATTAGCAGGATAATTACTCTGAATTAATTGATGTAAGAAGTTTAAAATGCATGTCATCATAAATTGGGAGTTGAAGCTTTATGAAGATAATTTCAATACTCTCAAATTCTACTTTCAAAGAAAAATCAAATACTAATATCACATCCTATCGAAAGTTCAAGTAGTATAAATAATATGTCATGTCTTTATCTCGAGATCTAAATCTGTTAAGGCAAATAAAGATAATTGGTATAGCAAGATTTTGCCACACAAAATATTGATCATAAACTGCTCATCTATAAAATCACGAGACCTCTCTTTTAAATAGTGCTTAAAATAATTGTTGGTAAAGTATCCAATATTTACCTATAAACTGCTAAGATTTAAATTAATGGTTTCCTTGTTTATGATTGAGAATTCTTAGACATGAATAAGGATCCATTAATCTTTATCTCACATCCAAATCTCCAATCAAATGATCCTAAAAATAATCGGTAACCACCCAATCCTCAGGATTTAAATTCACCAATAAAAGGTGGACCATTGATCACTACTAATAAATGGATGAATCAGCGGAAAAACTAACTTTGTTCATAATAAAAGGTGGTTAAATGACTAATTACATATCTTAATTAAGTCATTAAAATAATGGTTCATTAAGTTGGTAGTTGCAATCTCCAATAATATTGCATCTTGAAATATCAAGTTAATTCAACCAATTAAAATTTTGCTCATCATATTATGGAGACTATATCCTAAAACCCCTAAGTTTTAAGACTCATTATCCTGTTAATCTCTCTCATATATCTGTATGTCTACCCTGACTCATGGAACTTTCTTGATAAATATAAATCAATAAAAAGAAAGTTATCAAGTAAAGGATCAAGCCTTGGCTTTCCCTAATCGGCTATGTATGGACGCCTTCCTTTCCAAAGCATAATACTCCTGTGGATATTCCTTTACCTTCGATCCCTCATTTTAATTTTTCCCTCACGGTAAAGTTGCTCAGCCACCTCCTTCTCATGCCCAATTCTTGTAGCTCTGTGCCTACCTCACACTCGCTAAAACCTCTTTTTGAGCATTTGTTGTTATTTGGATTTATTTAGTCTTTCATGTCTTTACCTTGTATTAGAATTTGAAGTCTTGAAGGAGCGACAAAGTGAGATCAAGATTTGAGTAAAAGATGAAGACCCAGATATTCAAGACTACTGACTCAACAGGCTTTGAACGAGATTAAAGCCATGGTAAACCAAGCAAGGCAAGTCATCACTTTGATCATATTGATCCTACATTTTATGCAAAAGTATGTCAAAACTTAAGGTAGCTACATGCCAACTTGTTATTGGAATTATTTTAATATGCTATCCTTTACACTTGAATCACCTGATCCTTATGACCATAGATATTAATGATAACTTTACTAGCTATAAGTCATATTAATGCCATGTTAGTCTTGACAAGTCTAGGGCACTAGTTTGCCCCGATCATCAATCCTTAAACATGAGAACTTATTTTGGGATAGTCACGGGACATAAATGACTGATAATTTGTTACATCTAGATTTATGCTTCTCAAAACCCTAAAAACCTGCTATACCTGGTTGGGTGGATGGTAAGAGAGGCTGGTGTTGATGTCGCATGAGAAATTGTGGTTTGTGCTATGAACCGCCCAGACAAATTAAGCACTTAATCTTGTAATGACCTCTCCGTGTACAACAGTGCAACCACAAGCTGGCAAAATATAGGTTGGGTGAATAATTTACTAGGCCTTCTAGTCATCCCATGGAGGCTTGGTGTAGGCGGATAATAAGAACCCCGCATTGAATAGGACACCGATGGAGGTGAAATTGCCAAGGCTAGCGTTTGCGGAGAGTGAGTCCGATTGTACTAACCTGTGGTGGACATCCCACACAACCTATGAAAGCAACCCCATAGGGGTGAGATGCTAGAGGGTGAGGTATAGTAAAGGCCTCGTGATAATCTCTCGATCTACGTGACCAAGGAATCATGTAGACCCGTCGGGATGATTGTATCTTGTGGGTAAAGATGTACAGTCCCTGTAGAGTATAAACTATTTGAATAGCCATGTCCATGGTAAAGGCGGACATGGAAGCATTCTCGAGTTATCTCTATTTCGAAACTTTTGTGGGAGGGATAAAACCTATCGGAGGAAGTACTCTGACTTTAATTTTTCTTGGAGGGAACTGTACTCCAGTGATGAAAACTAGTATTTGCTGGAGGTAACCATGCACTGTAACAAGTGGATGTAACCTGGGTTATACTTAATATTGCATCCTCGTGTCAACTTTAGAAAATTTGTTTCAGTTAAAACTGTTAAGTCTTAGGAGTTTTTTTACTTATTGTATTTTCCAAACAATGCTTTTGGCAACCAAAGGAACCTCAAGCCTCACTTGATAGCCTTGCATCTATCATTATTTGCATTCTGTGTGGTGGCTGGTTGAGTACTGTTGTACTCATTGTTACTTAATTACCATCATTCAGTCAATAAGAAAAAGAAGATCAAGCCCTACGGTGTCTTAAGGGGATTCGAAAGAGCTAAAAGATGAAGAGGCCAAGAACTAGGTCATGAACCCTAGTTGGCTGCCTGTGGGCAAGACCTGAGGGTCCCACCTATGTGAAGTTTCCGCTACTACATTTTATTGATTTCGTCCAGATCGGTCCATGAGTAAGTTGTCACTGTATTATCTACGCTTCCACATGATATGTTTTTGATATACAGTAATATATTTGTGAGCACTATCTATTAATTCAGAGAATAGTGCGGTGGAATCCTGAGATTCGGGTTGCTAAACGGGGTCCGACATTTGATCAACATATAAAACTAAAGGGTCAAATGTAGTAACTCTAGTTTGCTACATGTGGGTAGACCCGTCCCATGACGCATTGAGCTTAGTGAATTTTGGACCTTGGATGTTCCAAGCCATGTAGGAGCGAGGACAAGCAAACGCTGCAGCTAGCTGCCACAATGCTTCTTTTGTGATGGACACTAGAGGGTGATCTTAGAATTGTGTTCAGCTAGCTGCATGAGTGCATATATATATACACATATATCATACGCCTCAAGAAGCCTACAAAAGGATGAAGCTAGCTAGGCAATGAATGGAATTGTCTGGGAGGCATTTGCTTAGAAAAAATAAATGTTATATTCAGGAGGAATTTATATACAGAGTTTTGGAATCGACCTACGCAACCGGTTAATACTGACAAATTAAGTATTTCAACTAGATCTTTTCTTTCATATACAGAGGTGCAGTAACTAATGCAAAGTAAATATGGAAAAATACAGTTAGGGTTACTGAAGAACAATCAGGCAACAGAAAAAAAAATTATGTGATCTATCCATCATATGTAAGAACCAAAATGTTATGTAAGAAACAAAATAAATGCCATATCAAACAAAGAAGAGTGAAAAACGAAACGGAAAATATATCTTTTGTAGTGATTCGAACAACCACCTCTTGACATGACTACTCTGCACAAACGAAGCAACCTGTCTTAGCAACATAACACACTTTGTGGACATATCTAGATACCCTTGATACACTGCATTTGTCTAACAATCAATCATGACATTACTGAGAAACCACGACACCAATGCTACATAAAACCAAGTGCAATGAACAACTTGATGACACAACAGCTATCGTATTTGCACACAACAAGAACCACGTATATATAGATATCACAATTCAGATATAACCAAGTTACAAGGTGACAAACGACACAAAATTACACATTGCTGAACTTGACGAAGTGCAGTACTTCATCTAGATTGCTATAGACAGACACATCGAAGTGTAGTACTTCATCTAGATTGCTATAGGCAGAGACATCAATATAACATTGACAACTTTGGCTTACAATAACTTGTTCTGTTTAAGATGCCAAAAAAATTCTTTGGACATAGCAAGAAAAGCTGATATATATTCCTCTTATCTTCATGCACCATTATGAAATAGATTGCCTCAATTTCCTCCAAGATCATGTGCTGTTTCTTGGGTGCTCTGAGACATTCCTTGACAATTGGGGTATGTCCCAAGTTGGCACTGGTGATCGTTGCTGGGAGGCCCGGTCCTTCCATCAGTGCCGGACATCAGGTTGCGCATTTCCTTCTGCGGCATAGTGGTACTGTAAGATCCATCCTTCGCCATGTTCCTTGGCATGCAGGAACACAAGTTGATAAAAATCAGCCCAACAACGATGAATACGCCGAGCTTCATTGTGACTTAGATTCATGAAAGACAAGAGAAATGGAACACATAAATAGGAGAAATGCAACGAAACATAACAATACAAATAATGGAAGTGGCAGTACTTACTGAGTTCGGATCAATTGGTTGAACTGAGGTGTGGTTTTTCTGCAACTTTCTTTCGTTGAACAAAACCTGACGTGATAAGCTACTTATAGGTGATAAAGTGGATGTTTTGCCTTTTAGTTTGTTAAAATATAATTACTACTGTGGAAAATGGATTCTCCACTAATTAAAGATTGAATGGGCAAAAGGAGGCTGGGTGAAAAATACATCATTCATGACTTGAATGCTAAGGTAAATGAATACACTTCTTTTCCTGTTTAGGTCACAACAAGATAGAAAATTTACTTGGGAACGACTCTTTAGACAGTTATATCGCCAATGAAAAAGCAACTTTCAATTTAATTAATGAAATAATGGGTGTGATTTTCAATTGTCTTGTCAAAACGTGATGGTCGAAAAGGATTTTCCACTACGTCATAGGACCTACTGTAATTTGTCAAATAAATCCACTGACACTTGTTCCCTACATCTGCGTAAAACAATACGACACGCATTGAGCATGATCAGCATCAACCTATACTACGGTATGAATACTAAAAATTTAAAATAAATAGTCCAGTATTCACTGTAACTTCTCAAAGAAATAAAAATATTTAAATTCAGAAAAGAATGCAATGTCAGCACTTACCCCAATGGGTATTTGCTGAACTCTTAGAAGTACTTAATACTCTGTTATTCATACCGACCTTACCGAAGTTTTTAAACATAGAGTTCGGAAATCTTAGCAAAACACTAATTAAATACCTTTTTCACTCCAAGAGGAAAAAGTTTTAATTTTCTGTAAATATTCTGTGGCAATTTGAAAATTTGATTTTTTTTATTGCAACCATGCTATTAATGTCTTGAAAAACGACATGCTAGAGTCCAGTCCACTCATCGCAATTGTGTAAACAGATATATGATCGATGGTATAGTAGTTCCGCAAAGATCTACTAGATCACCATCGCAATTCAAAAATTACATTAGGACATCAAGCACACAACACATCAGGACGAAAGTTTATTTGATAACCTTTCCTTATCAATTTTAAGCTTGTGTGAACTGCTAAGTGCATGTAACTTAATATCAGATTTAAAAGGTCCTGAGTTTAAGAAGACCTGCTTAACACAATGTTTTTTTAAATATATTTTGGCACAAATTAAGTCTACGTCTTAGGCTTGGTGAAGTTTAGACATCAGGAGAAGTGTTGAAATATATTGTCTACCTTTTCTTATCTGCTTCACCTTTTGGCGTCTTAGGCCTGGTGTAGTTTAGACATGAGGGGGTGTTGAAATATAGTCCACCTTACCTTATCTGCTTAATCTTGGGTGAATTAGTTGGTGTATGCAACTTAAATAAATACATTTGCTAAACACTACATGTTTTAGTTCTAATTTTGGTCGACAAATATGTGTTCATGCCGTTGCCATACATATGACCCGGCCACACGGGCATGATTGGAAGGAGCAGTACACGGCAGCAGTAATGTACCAAAGATTAACATAGGATTGTAACATAGGATCATGGTAAAGATTATACATCGAAACCATGACACGTACCAAAGATTAAAAAATCTGGAAAAATATTTTATATTGTTCCTCATTAAAATCCTAGTTGGATTGAGATCAAAGTGTTCCAATCGAAGGTTTCTTACATTTTTATGGTATGTAACGCTGCAGATCATCAGGAACCTACCAACCTTCTTACATATTAACAATTTTAGTCAGTTTAAAACTCCATGCATGATGCGGTAGGAATTAGTCCTTACCGTCACAAAAGAGTGACGTTTTCAACATCAACCTTGTCCCTAAAACATATCTTTGACCACTAATTTCTACTGTAATATATTTAAGAAACCTAATAAAAATTTAATATTATGAAGGTACTTGTGAGACAAATATACACATATCATTTAAATATGTCCATTCGAAATATTCACAGAAATATTGATAGCCAAAGTTTACTAAGTTTGATTGGACACATCTCAAAACGTCAATCAATCTTTTGTGATTGGAGGGAGTAGTAACAGTGGAGGCCAGGAAGGATCGAACGTATGCTCATAGGATTGTAGGACTGTGAAAGCGTAACAGGAATGACAAGGATCCTGATTGAATGCCAGATCAAACTAAACCACATTTCATCAAATACAACAGGAACAATTGCTGCCGCCACTAGGTGAACTTTTCTGAAAATTAGAAGCTGCACAATGGATTTAGAAAACTACTACCGGGCGGTTAGCACAAGTTAGCACAATCCAGCAGATTTTTTGCGTTTGAAAAGAAATCAGAATTGACGTTTTAGGATTCGATGTTCATGTGGATCATGCCTAGAAGTCATGATACATCTATTCCACTAAAATGAGAATTAATAGTTGTCCTAGTCCTGAAACATCCACTACTACAGAGGTCATCACAGACGGTTCAAGCGTCATCACAGACGGTTTTGAGTTACAAACCGTCTGTGATGTTTCTTTCACCCTAAATCTATTTCTGTTTATTAGCTAGCCTCAGGAAATGCTAGCCATGCCCTCTGAAACAAGCAGATGAACAAGTATATGTATACATACAATTCAGATCTCAATTCATTTGACAAACATATCACATTTCATTCACAAACATAAGGCATCCATTTGGCAAATGAATTAATTGAAATGAAATAAAATATCCATTAACAAATTCACAATTACATCTGCGATGGAACTCTCCATTTGATCGATGACTTTATCGCACAAAACCAAGCAAACTCTCCTCGAATTTTTGCAAAGTCCATTTGTTTCAATGCAGATGTAGAGATGGGCGGAGCCTGTCGATAGGAAAATCAGCGCGCTTATATATATAACCTGACAAGTATGAAATAAATGTGGGAAGATTGACAAACCTTAGAATTGCTGATCTTCGAGGAATCGAGGAGTAGTCTCATATGGTGGCACACGTAGTATCCACACGTGTTGCCCTTATTCTTGGTGGCACTTGCAAAAATAGAATGTGTTAAATCAAAAGGCATTACTGCTAAGTGTTGTATAGGATTAATTAATATGTAGCTAGCGAATACCCGAAAATTGCGAGAATGTTTTAAGGGCTTGGCCCCTGTCGTCGAGCCACGTGTTTGTTGAATGTATGCGGCGAACGAGCCACGTTATTCGAAAAAGTTAGATTAGTCATTCGGAAGGAAAAAAGAGTACAATGTACAATGTACCTACCTATCGAGTATTTCGGCGATAGCTGTGTACTTAGATTTGTTCTTACTTAAAGAATTAAGGTATATAGCCTTATTCCATTTTGGTATAATTACAATTAAAATCCAATGAAAGTGCTCATTGTATGGCATAAGAAGAAATTCCTTATCGCGGTGAACCAGCAGTGTTGTTGTAATATAGCTCTCGACGAAGGATGCATCCTCCTTGATGGTATCAATGGCGACCAAGCGTGGATCCAGGAAACCAATTGGTAATTTCTATGATCTAGCTTCGGTCAGCATGAATCTATATATATACACAGAAAAGCAACAAATTGTGACATATATCGGTATGACGTGAACAGAGACTGTGATTGTGCAGACTTACAGCGTCCATCATCGAACGAGTGAGGCGTCGAGAGCGTTGAGCGTGAAAAGATCAAATATATCGTCAAAGGTCACCACGAAGACAATCCTGAACTTCGTGCTGGAAATGTTCCCGCTTGAATTTGACAGTGATACCTGAGCGTCGTTCTGCCTCGGCCTATTGGACCGCTGCATATACCAATTGTGTAATGTTTGGCAACCAAGTCCTAGGGTTAAGAGGTGCTCTTGCGGGAATATCATCGGCTCGCCTAGCACGAATTTGCGGGCCAATGGCAGGTACGGGGTATCGTCATCATCCTTCATCTTTGATTTGCCCTTGCCACTGTCTCGACTGTAGGTCGACTTTATGGTAGACGACCGTAATGGTTTAGACGCTGCAAGTTGCTTTGGCGAGAATAGCACCCGTGGAGATAGCACCAGTGCAGGTAGCTCGCCAGACCGCCTTATGGAGATAGTACCGGTAGCTTGTAGCTCGGGTTCGTCTTGCCGTTGTGGAGATAGCACCGCCTTGTAGCTCGGGTTCGTCTGCCCTTCCGGTCCGCCACCGGTGAAGAAGCCTCCGGGAGATGTCGCATTTGGGCCATCGGATGAATGTTCCAATGGCCTGCCCTAGAGTCACGATCTCGCGTTGGGGCCTTCGATAGCGGGACGACCTCAAAATTGGCATGCACACCATCCATATTAACTTTTGCGTAACCTGGCGCT
Organism: Bonia amplexicaulis; assembly: GCA_036346245.1. Taxonomy (NCBI): domain Eukaryota; kingdom Viridiplantae; phylum Streptophyta; class Magnoliopsida; order Poales; family Poaceae; genus Bonia; species Bonia amplexicaulis. The sequence goes on along the minus strand of JAYGGG010000316.1, from coordinate 249,229 downwards.
AAAGGTTGACCGTGCACCCTGGCCCCCATACTAGACTGATATGCCTGGCCCCAAGCAACAGACAAGGAACGGAGGCATCTCACTTGGAGCCCGCACTTCAGAGGCTCCTACATAACGATACAAAATTAGCTACTCCAATAGGTCTATGAATGGAGCAAGCATTGAGAGATAATAATTTTACCTGGATGTTGTCCACAGGAAATCTGGCCACGCTTTCCATCGGATTGGATGCGCAACTACTCGGATGGTTATGCGGGCTTGCTACCACGGGAGCGGGGGCCTGCTAACTTTCTGTTTGTTTCCGCACCTCATCTCTGATTACATCATCCAACTCACCCATTATCTCCTCTCTAAGAGTTGCCTTGAACTCTTCTCGTAGCCGCTCCTCACGCTCGGCTTTGGTTCTCTTCCTCGCCGATACATTTCAAGTCATCTTGGAAACCATGTTTGCAAGGAACGTAAGCCCAAGGCCTCTCGGCGCCCGTGCTCCTTGTTTCCAAGGGCCACGGAGAGCATATCATTCTCCTTGTTCCATGGAATGATCCTGGTAGATTCAAAACTCGGCTCTTCCTGCAAGAGCACGACATGTCATTTCAATTGCATGCAAGTTCAAGTAATTACAAGCTACGTGCTTGATTGATATCTTACCGCATAATCGGAACACTTGCCGGTCTCGCAGAGTTTCAAAGGAGACGTCCCCGATGTCGTTGTAGATGACCTTGCTCTAATCCAATTTCGGCGCCATCCGAGATATTGGAAAAGGCGGGCGATGTCTGTTGGGCTGCCAAGTCATCCTCCGTCCTCCACTACGGATTTTACCGCATACCCATGCCAAGTCCGTGGGGTGTGTGTTTTTGCTTAGAGGGCCTTATGTGCCACACTTGTACTTTTGAAATCTTGATTGTCTTCATTGCCTTGAACTCTTCCCATTGTGGTTCCGTGAATGGGTATTTATGAATAGGCGTTTCGTCCGTCTCCACGTATTTCTTGATAAGCGTGCTCTTGAAGTTCTTCCATGCTTTGCACGCCGCTAGGTAGGTTTGTCTTTGCACGGCGTCTTGGTGTTCTTCTGGGATCTCGAACGATGCCAAAATTTCGGTCCACAGCTCACGTTTCTGAGTCTCAGGAACGTTCTTCCACGAATTGAATGTGATCTCAATTCGCTCTCATGCAACTATTCCAATCAATGTTCGGAATGCGCTTACTGCTTTGTGAGGAAGGAGAGGGACCCTAGATGCATCGACCGCTGTGATGGTAAATCGGCACTCGGGCTTCTTTGATAGCCCTCTTCCTTGGCGTCTTGATGTTGGAGCGGACGCCTCCGGCGATGGTGTTGAAGAATGCGCGGATGACATGTTGCTCAATTTGTGGGTCTATAAGGATAAAATAAGAAAGTGATCATATTGAATTGGAAGAGAGGAGAGGAGTAGAGGGAGGGAGGCGGCGAGGGCTATGAAGCAAATGGCACAAACCGATGTATCAAGTTCATTGAATCCGATACATCTTGGAGTGTACCACTTGCTTCATGCCCTTTGAAGGTCTATCTGGCATATATTATTACTACAAGGTCTCTAAACAAAGTTCTATGTGGCCATACAGGGAAACGCCTTGCTTTTAGTCATGAGCAAATCATAGTATCATATGTTAGATGTGTCACATTAGAGTTATTCAGTGGTGTGCTGGGTGTATTAGAAGAGTTACATACACCAAAGAACTAGTCTTTTACACGTTGCATGCATGCATGTTAAGTCTGCATATTTTATACTGCATGGATTGAGTCCTTCCTTGTATTACTTAAGCCATGTACTCATCGACTAGTTGAAAAATAAGTTGAATAGGAGCACATGAACCGACATTTGCACGGTAAGTAGTTCCCGTGTGTTTTCTAACATTTGCGCGGTTTGGAGTTCTAACATGAAGCAAATCATAGCATCACAAGGTTACCTTAGTACTTATGCGTCGGGGAGGCGACGGCGGCGAGGGCTCGGGGAGGCGGCCGAGGCGGCCGGGAGGCGACGCCGGGCGTGGGCGAGCCGAGGACGGCGGGCGTGGAGGCGAGCCAGCGACGGTCTTCGAATGCGGATGGCTCGGGGAGGCAGCGGCGAGGGCTCGGGAGGCGGGCAAGTGGAGGCACCGGGCGTGGAGGCGAGCCGAGCGTTGGTCTTGAATGCGGACGGCTCATGGAGGCAGCCGGCGAGGGCTCGGGAGGCACCGGCGAGGGCTCGTGGAGGCGGGCGGCGAGGCGCCGGGCGTGGAGGCGAGCCGAGCATCGGTCTTCAATGCGGAGGGCTCGGGAGGCGGCGGCGAGGACTTGGGGAGGCGGAGGCGACAGACAGATCGGGATTTAGATGTAGAATATAATCGCAGATACGGCGGGAAAACCCTAGCGGAGATAATTATAGGAGGCTTATCGCAGCGGTTCTACGTAGAACCGCTCAGCGATATTGATTTCACAGACGGTTCTACGTGTAGAACCATCTGCGATAAGCCTTTGACTGTAGTTATTCAGACAAATACCAACCAACTGCATTCATGATCAACCACCAACAGCTGCATTCATATACAACACCAACCAGCTGCATTCATATACAACACCAACCAGCGGCATTCACAGTGTATTTGTTTACATATTTTCTCATTCTCAAAATTGACTATATCACATATTTTCACATATACATCACACAAATGCATTGTTATATACATATATGCAAATGCCCACATATATGAAGCTCATTCTCATTGTACTTGCTTATTTCCTTTGAAAATGAGTCCTTCATGATGATCAATGCGTACGTAACTAGTTTCGTCACGTTATTCGTCGTCGACCCTTATGCCATTTCCAAAAGAAGATAACTCGTCAAATTGATTGTATTCTTTCTCGTCCACTACATTCTCTACTCCGACAATTCTCCTTTTCCATGAAGAACTACATGGCATTTCTTATTTGCCGGTTGGTTACATAGAAAACTTGAACAACTTGGTTGTCGAGCACGAATGGTTCGTCTTTGTACCCGACATGTTGGAGGTCCACGGTAATGACACCGTACTTGTCAACCTTCACCTGTGGGAGATGCACCCAACGATAGCGAAATAAGGGGATCTTGAAAACCACGTAGTCGAGCTCCCAAATCACTTCTATGAACCCATAGTACGAGTTTCTCGACCCATCGGTACTGAACACATCTATGCGGACACCGCTGTTCTGGTTTGTGCTCTTTACATCCTGAGACTGCGTATAGAATGTGTACCCATTTATGTCATATCCTTTCCATGTCACAACTATAAATGTTGGCCCTTTTGCCAACCATGTCAGCGTCTCACTTGGCGAGCTCCTAGCGATTTACTCCTTTAACCATTGGTTGAACTGACTGTTATGTTGCCTCATGATCCAAACATCCGGCCGCTTCGGATTTTGTTGCCGAAGCACATTCTTGTGCTGGTCGACATAAGGCGCCACTTCAGTCATGTGTTGCAAGACCGTGAAATGGGCTTGAGTATACGTGTCCATATTTGCAGTGATTGCTTTCCTTCCGATAGTTCCGATACCCTTCAGCCTCCCCTCATGATGAGATTGAGGCACACCTATCGGTTGAGTCGAGCCATATAATCGATATAAAACTCAATGACCTCTTCGCTTGCATAACCTTCGACAATGCTGCCTCGGCCGAGATCGATTCCGTCGTGGGACTTGAGAATTCCATGAACCTCTCAAATGGGTACATGCTACGTAGGAATACAGGCACGTACATTTTTATCTCCCACACAACGTGAACAATGAGATGTACCATGATATCGAGAAACGAATAAGGGAAATACATTTTAAGATGACATAGAGTCATCACCACCTCGTCCTGTAGAGCATCTAGTCCTTCGGGATCGATGACCTTCTGAGCAATTGTGTTAAAGAAATAACATAGCCTCATGATTGTGTCTCGTACTTTGATCGGCAAAATATTTCTAATTGCAATAGGGAGCATCTGTGTCATCAGCACATGACAATCATGAGACATAATGCCATTTAACTTCAAATCTTGCATCGAAACAAGTTTCTTCACGTTGCCGGAGTAACCAGACGGAACTTTGACACCATGTAAGCACCGCACGATTACGTTCTCTCGGCCTTGGATGAGACTGTAACATGCGGGGAAGGTACGTTCGTCCATTATCATTCGTTATCGGTGCTAACTCGGCCTGATGTCCATATCAGCCAAGTCAAACCGTGCGTTGACGCCGTCCTTTGTTTTGTCACGAATGTTTAGTAAGAGACCAATCAAGCATGACGTCGGTGCAGTGTCGAACATCTAGGTACTTCCAATAATGTAAGTCCCAAAATATTGATCTCTTCTTCCAGGTGTTCTTCTCATGAGCCCTCATTTTACGTCCCTTTCCGAGGAAACATCTAAATCCTTAACCATATCATAAACCTCGTATCCCCTTAAATGCCTTGGAGCTGAACCGTCTTCCTTCTCTCCGTCAAATTATTTCTTCATCTTGCGATATGGGTGACGCATGTAGACCGTTTTGCGTGAGTGTCTCACCACACACTCGATATCATCTAAACAAGGGTACAAGCTTTGGCACCTTTTGTACTCTGGCCCGATAGGTTAGCAAGGGCAGGATAATCGTTTATGGTGCAGAACAATAAGGAGCGCAAAGTGAAATTCTCTCGTTTGTATGCATCCCATACCTGTACCCCTTCATTCCACAGTACTTTTAGATCTTCTACCAACGGTGCTAGGTACACATCGATATCATTCCCTGGTTGCTTTGGCCCTTGGATAAGTATCGACAGCAAAATATACTTTCGCTTCATACACAACCAAGGAGGAAGGTTATATATGCAGAGAGTCACGGGCCATGTGCTATGTCGGCTGCTCATGCTACTAAAAGGATTTATTCTATCTGTACTCAGTACAAACCTTATATTCCTTGGTTCTGCACCAAAGTCTGCGAAACTCCTATCGATGTTTCACCACTAGACGGAATCAGCAAGGTGTCTTAGCATTTCATCCTTCTTACGCTCCTCCGAGTGCCAACGCAGCAGTTTTGCCTCCTTTGGATTTGCAAAAAACCTTTTCAAACGGGGAATTATAGGAAAATACCATGCCACCTTAGCAGGAGGTCCTTTCTTCGCCTCTGTTCCCTCGCCATCATCTGCTTGATTGTTATGTTTGTATCGGCATGCGTTGCACACCGGACATACATGCATGTTTGCATACTCTTTACGGTATAGGATACAGTCATTCGGACATGCATGTATTCTTTCTACTTCCATTCCCAACAGACAAAGAACCTTCTTGGCTTTATACGTGGTTTTAGGCAGCTCATTTCCCTCCGGAAGCATGTCCGCTAAAAGACCTAGCAGCGCCGTGAACCTCGTGTACTTGCAGCACGTGAACAAAGGTTTCTCCGAGTCCTCCATCAAGCCCCGGAATTTAACATACTCTCTCTGATCATAGTTCTCTACTACATCGCGAAGCATCGATCCAGTTATCATCGTGCAACCTATCCGTGTCTCGAACCACAATCGACATCATCCGTGACAAGTCATTCACTTTACGGCGATGTCATCCGTGACATATCATTCACTTCACCGTGATGTCATCCGGCGACATATGATTATTCACTTCGCCATGACCGGTCCAACACGTATAACCCTTTTGAAACCCCTCCGAATCAAGTGCGCTTCAATTTGCCCTCAGTTCTTAAACATCTTTAAATTCTCGCAGTCAGTGCATGGACAGTACATATATTCCACCCCCTTATTTAACATATCCTCCTCGGCTCTTGTAAAAGGACACGCCATTAATATACTCTTCACTCACACGACTCGTGGCATGCATCCAACTTCGGTCCTACGTTACGTACATATATAACAACTCATTATTAAAAATTAGATTAACTAATTATTACTAAATATATACCGGCCACATGTATTATATTGAGGCTTAATTTGCTAGCTCAATTCATATTATAAACACAACAGCTACTATATCACCAACAATTTTGCGAATTAACCATCTTCAATAACACTCACCAATTACTTAGATCTAAATTGTAATGCAATTAAAGAAAAAACAAATTTCCTTACTAACCATATCTAGAGCTACCAGGAAAAGTATGAATGAATCTTCAAAGCTCAATCTCTGTCTCTTCCCACCAAATTAACTAGCCTGAAATCGCCTAGCTCGCCTCCTGAGCGAAAGAGTGCGCAGCAGTGGCTAGATCTGGATCGAAATGAAGACAGATGCGGTCTGAGCAGCGCATAAATGCTTAGTGGCATTATCACAGATGGTTTTTTTATTAAAACCCGTCTGCAATAAAGCTTATCACAGACGGTTGTTTATTAAACACCATCTGCAATAAAGATTATCACAGACGGTTGTTTATTAAAAACCGTCTGCGACGCCGCCAACACAAACGGTGTTCAAATTAAAACCATCTGTGATAATGCAAAGTCAGTACGTATCTCCTGTGTTTCGTGTAACGTATCTCGATCGTTATACAAGCGTCTATTTCATTAATGTTTGGTATACGAACCATCTATATCATTAATATTTGGTATACAAACCGTCTATCTTTGAAGGTTAAATATGCGCCTAATCCGGATCTTCTACATACGCATCGTCCTCTCATCGTGTTGTTCTTGTGATCGATCATCTCCCTCCGTTCTTACGCACAATATGGATTCTACTATTCTTGTGATCATCTCCTTCCTCTCATCTGTTCATCAAGAGTTGTTCGTAGGAATCTTACAGTGACCACAATTTACATCTGGAGCGTGTTCTCGGTCACGCCGCTCTCCTTCCCGACTTTCTTGCATCCGTCAGCTCAACCTGATCATCCGCCATCGACGGAGGCGTCTCGCTGCCGCTCAAGACAGGGAAACAGCCCTCACCCTGATTCTTATACACAATGTGCACAAAGCGGAAGAAGCAATTGTGGCATTGAGAGAGGCGATGGATAGCATTGCGGTTCAAGCGAAGCGGCGATCGAGGAATCTTATAATGCTATCCTCTACGAGATTATGAGCTATGCTATCGATCATTTGCCCATCTTGGAGGAGGAAATGCCGAGGACAAGGAAAATCTTAACAATGTCGAGAACTCGGCAAGCTCCTCCAAGTCCCAAAGTCAAAGAAAAGCGTCTGAAGCCCGGAAGATTAGAATATGGGAATCTCTTTATCTCTGCGACTTTTGTAATAAATTTCTCAATTGAAATCAATAAATTTGCCTTTTATTTGTGATCTCCTGTCTCTGTATTTGAGTGATTGTTATTATGATGACGGTTTTTATTACAAACCGTCTGTGATAATTCCGATTATCACAGATGGTTTTAATACGAGACCGTCTGTGATACTAAAGTATCACAGACGGCGGTGCCGACGCCGCCTACACAGACGGTGTTCAAATTAAAACCGTCTGTGTTAGTGTCGGTCACAGACGGTTTTGTCAAACCATTTGTGATTGGCCGTCTAGTGTTAGGCTTTCTGTAGTAGTGATCCTTCTCAAGAAACAAATGTGGGCAGCAATATATATATATATATATATATATATATATATATATATATATATATATATATATATATATATATATATATATATATATATATATGAAGCTTCTTTTCTACACCTGGTGTAGTTACACCCTATATTGTATCTCGCAATGTAGGGAGTATCTCGCGTAACGGAGGGTATGTACGTGTAGTATACAAGTATTTAAGATCATCTAGGTGGTATGAACAATTTTTCAGAAGTGGTATGTACATTTTTTCGATATACTCCTTTTTATACGCTTATATAAGGGTATTTACAAAATACGCTAAAAAATATGAACTCCTTTACAAGTTTTTCGTGTGGTTCACATTGGAGTATCTTATAATTAGTATACAAATGTACCTAAAGTGATAAAGGAGTATTTCAAGTTTGTTTAGGTGGTATATTAGAGGTGGGTGTAACTACACCGGTGTAGAATGTATTTTTCTATATATATATATATATATATATATAGTTGGCATTTAACATTTATCCAATCAGTATTAGCTTTTATATGGTGCATTACGATTACCACTTAGCCGCTTGGCACCCGGCTACATGGCAACCAGCTATGTGTACAAAAGCTATAACCGCGTACAGAGGTCATGTATGTGTCTCCAAGATTATTCCTGGCAAAAACCAGTCGAACGGCTCATAGGTCTAACGTGGGCCACCCTTCCGACCAGTCTAGGAAAACCGCCATGGACCAACATGTGCAGAAATTAAAGGCAACACACTTGGGTGTCTCTGGCTAAAACTGTTGAGAAACCGTCGCTGGCGACCAGTCCGATCGATTTCTCTGTTTAGAACAAATCGAATCAATCACGAAATGAATAATAGATTTAACACGCAGAGAGATAGAGAGAATTCCTGGTCTTCTTTATTGCTTTCAATTGCATTAGTACAAAATGCTTGGTATGGCTTCTTATTTATAGACTACAATGAGGTGCCCACCATGGGCCGCGGGCTGCTGGCCCAGGCCCAGGTATCTTAACACTCCCCCTTGGGCACTTATCCGACACGTTCATGCATCGCTAAAACCCCATAAAAACCCAGTGGGAAAAATTTGGAAAAAGAGTACATAATACATGTTATGCTGCGATGCACGAATTGCCTTATTAAAAACATTGGTCGAGAAATTTCAGGAAAACTCGTCAAGAAAAAAAGAGTACAATTCACCCAACTTCATTCGCCTTGGGACCTTGTTCCATTGGGTACTCGATCTTCATGATCGAGATTTACTAACGGGCTTGAGAGAATTCTCCCCAGATTCGCACTTCTAAGTCTCATCATTCCAATCCCTCGCACGCACCTTTCGAAGCTAGATGCGGGGAGTGACTTAGTGAACAAATCCGCTAGATTTTCAGAAGACTTAGTATGCAGTAATTTAACCTCGTCCATCTTTTGCAATTCATGAGCATAGAAGAATTTGGGATTGATATGCTTTGTGAGATGACTCTTCACATAGCCCGTTTGCACTTCTGCAACGCAAGCGGCATTATCTTCACAGATAATTGTGGGGGTTTGCACAATGTTTATCCCACATGACTGCTGGATGTTGTGAACCATTCGGCGGAGCCAAGCGCACTCTCGTGCGGCTTCATACAGCGCTATAATTTCTGAGTGGTTCGTCAAAGTAGCTACAAGGCTTTGCTTAGACGATTTTCAGGAAATCGCAGTTCCACCACACATAATACATAGATTGTTTGTGACTTTGCGGTATGCGGGTCAGATAGGTACCCAGCATCTACATAGCCAATCAAGTTCAGATCTTGATTCTTTCTGTAGAACAATTGTCAGACCCCAGATTTTACATCCGAAATCCTCTGTGATTTATTGCACTATTCCACGGATCGAGAGAGCGGTGCTCACGACTTCGAAATGAATATCAAATACATATCATGCGGAAGCATAAATAATATAGTAAACTTACACAAGGGCCGATTAAGCCGAAATCAGAAAACTGCAGCAGCGGAAGAATGAAGCACGAAGAGGGAACCCTCAGGACATGCCCACAGGCAGCCAACTGGAGGTTCGCGACCTAGCCCTTGACATCTTCACCTTCTCTGTCGTCGTCATGATCTGTAGTGTTGCTGAGGCATAGTGATTCGATTCCTTGACTCTGGATTTGTTGTGAGAGCGAGAGTGAGCACACTAACCACCGTGCTCCGTGAGTCAATACACAGAATGCAAATAAATAGTATGCAAGGCTTATCAAGGAAAGGCTCGAGTTGTTTTATTTGCCAAGAACTTCTCTTTTGGTAGCATTATCAAACCCTAGTGATATAGTTGCAACCTAGGACTCCACACGGCGATTGCCATAATTGACTTAATCCACCAAAGACATATTTTCTTTACTGAATGCTGTCTAAGACTCTAATCAGCAGGTGACATCATTTAGTTAATCCACCGATCATATATTCTCTATATACATACATCTATTCAAATCCACCAATACCTTTATATTCCAGATTCCTAATAATCCGGTTTGCGATTCGAGCCACCAACTCTTCACTTCTGACTTCTAATAATTCTCTAACATGATTACTTTTTGAACCACCGAAATCATTTGCATCAGAATATTCTAACAATTCAATTCTTTGGTTAATGATCCAATTCCAAAATTCACTCTTCCCATAATTACTCCTTACTTTCCATCATCTATTTCTAACTAATTCATCGGTATTTCTCCACCAAGATTTAATCAAGTTTACATCCCAATTCTTATATCTCCAAATTTCCATCAATTCAATTCATCCAACTAGATCAAATCCTATTAATCACATTAATTCCAACATTTACCTTTATACCCTTCTAATCCTCCAAAATCACTTAAATCATCTATCTAGCCTATCCACTTATTTAGACTCCACCAATCTATTTCTCCTAGGCTCCTTTCTACCATTCCCTTATTTATAATCGACACGAATCCACCAAGCATTGTTAAGTATTTTACCCAAACAGCCATTTTCTTTTCTTACGACCCTATTTGTTTTTCCTGGCATTTTATTTTAGGAGAAGTATTGCCATTATTTGCTTTTGAAATATAATACCTAGGAACATCATGAGACTTAGCAGTTTGAACAAAACATAATGTGATCATGCAATAGTAGTAACGATCGATTCCATCCACCATTTCCATAGTCTCGCATCATATGCTTACCCTTTCAGCGTTATAGCCGCTTAACTTACCACCGACGACACCTAGGACAACTCAAATAAGGGCCTTTCTCCCCTCCACTTTCCTATTTCCACCCACAAAGATTTTGAAACAGAACTATATCTAGTTAAGTTCCCATGTCCGCCCATGACCGTGGGCATGGCTATTCGAATAGTTTTGACTCTGCGAGTGTGTACACTTTACCCACATGAGATAGATCTGCTCATTGCCCCACATGATTCCTTAGCCATGTGATCGAGTAGACTATCACAGAGCCTTTACGATGCATGTTCCTAGCAGAGTTACGACCGCTAAGGTTTCCACTTCCTCCGGGTACGACCACCCTTCCAGAAGCCCCCTCTTGCGCCATCACGTCGGAGGATGTGGCCATCCTCTACCCGCCCGTGTTCACACCGACGCAACTCTTACTAAGTCAATGCAAATTAGTTGGCCCTGCCTACACTTTGCCAGCATGTGGTTGCACATGTTGTACCGTGGGAGGTCATCACAAGATTCGGTCCTTAATGGTTATCTCAAGGTTCTACCACGATCCCTTTTTGTGCTATCACGGCACCATTCCATCACACTTGTGCTATCACGGCACCATTCAAAGAAATCACACCCTCAACCATCCGCCCAGATAATTAAGCAAGTAGGATTTTTGGGAACATAAAATATTCATACCAACATACGCCAGTCATCATCACAATGACTGCCCAACCAAATTCTCACATGTTTGAAAGTGATGCTTGGGCATTCTCATGCCCATGAATATCTAAGCAATACTAAGCATGGCATATAATTACGGACTTATTTTCAAAAGGCTACTATTATACTTTTGCTAGGGTGACGAGGTTCACATAATCAAGTATTCAAGGAGGGAGTAATATTAGTCAAGGAAAACATGGTCATATAACTAGGATCTTAAATTAACGTGTATTTGCATATAAAATGATAGCATGCAATTTGATAATTTAAACAAAAGTAATTTGCCGAAAAGTAGGTTCAACATGATCAAAGTATTGACTACTTTGGCGCGGTCTCATCATGACCTTGAGCTCACTCAAAGCGATCTCATTCGAAGGGCGGAGCTTCTGATATTTATCTTCACTTGCACTTGATCTCACTTGATTCCTCGATTCTTCAGAACTCCAGTTCTAATTACGTGCTAAGCAACTGAATTCAATATAAAGGCAAATAACTCAAAAGATCCAAATAAATCCGAATAAACTCAATTTTAGTTTTATTATGAGTTAATGGGTGATCCGGGTGGTTTGAGGCAAGGTCGGTGGCAGAATACGATGATTCGGTCTTTTATTAATAATCTCTTTTTATTATTTGTATATTTATTTAGGAAGTTCCATGAGTTAGGTTAGACTCATGATTCAATGTACGAGATTAGTGCAGTATTATTTTAGTCGAGTGCTGTATTCAGGGCCCAAGTTTCATTTAAGCAATGCTTACAATGTTTAGCTTTATTTCTAGTTCATATTCTATTTGTCTAACAAGGCTTGTCTTACAAATTCTTAATGCAATATCACTATTTATCTAAATCTACCACGGGGAGTTATTTAATGGCGACATGATGAACATTAGGGCATATATTATAATTAATAGTAGTCTTTATTAAGTGTGAATATTTAACTAAGTCATATTTATTTGCTTCGAATTTAATAATTAGCCTTTTAGATGTTTGCTCAAACCACTTTAATTAGCCACATATAGTCTAATCTAAATTTAAATCTTTCAATAATCTTATTTACAACCTAGTTAAATTTATTAGTGTTTCTAAATTATTTTCTAATTTCAAATGAGCTTCAAAAACTATAAATTTTGGTTCCATTGGACATATCTTGAATTTAGATGAATTTAGAAATTTATTTCATTCAATTTGGAGTTAAAATGAATAAGTTATGCCTATTTAAAACCTTTCGTCGATTTAATTCGAAAATAATAAAATCGACATGTGGACCCACCGTCGCTGACCGTGCTCACGCGGCGCCGACAGTGGGGCCCGGCGATAATGGCTCACCCACGCCGAGCGCCGACAAAGGGCCCACGTGGCGGGCTTCCTCTCCCTTCCGTCGGGGCAAGCGGGCCCGCCGTCACCGACACAGCGGCGGTCGGTGACGAGTGGGGCCCACTTGTCACCGGCAATTTAAAGAATGGGCTCAACCTCGGTGGCAGCGTGGCGGGGGCTCGAGCAGCCGAGGGAGCCCTGGGGAAGAAGAGAATTAGCGGTGCTAGCCAAGTGGGCGGGAGGCATTGCCTACCCATATAGGGTAATAATACCCTTAAGCCGTCTACGGAAGGGAGCCGAGCAGAGGAGCTCCAGGCCGAGGTATGGCGGTGGCGACGCCGGCGGGGAGCGGTCGGGAGACAGGGGTGGCCAAAATGGATTCCTGGCGCCGAGGGAAAGCCGATGGGAGTGCTGGAGGGGGCCGATGGGCTCCGAGGCGAGCCGGCGGCGATGCTCGGCGGCGGAGGCGAGGGTGAAATGGGGCGGCGGCGCCAGGGAGGGAGAAGAAGGAATTGGAGGGCAGTGCGAGCATGAGGTATATCAGGGGAGCTTACCCCGGTGGTTGGCGTGGTCGGAGGGAGGCCGAGGTGCGCCGGCGGCGTGAGCCTGCGGCGACGCGGGTATGCGCACGGCGCCGGCGAGTTGGGATGGGGGAAGGGCTCCAGCGAGGCAGGGGATGGCTTCACCGTGATCTGAGGGAGCTCGGGGGCAAAGGAATTTGGTACATCTCACCGAATCGTCGGTGAGCTCGTTGGCGGCCGTGGGGAAGAAGGAGGTGCCGGTGAGCAAGAAGGCGTGGGAGCTCGATTGCTCACAGAGGGAGGAAGAGGAAGGGTTGCGGCAGCACTTGGAAGCCTCGGCGGCTCTTATAGGGGACGAGGAACCACCACGGTGAAGACATGGGCGCCTGGCGTCTTTGTCAAGCGATGTCGGCAAGCGCCAACGGGCGATAAATGGGCAGCGGAGGCAAGGAATCATCAGAGGGCATGGGCTCGGTGGTCTCACATGGTCAAGACGGGCCAGACTCGGTCAGTGGCCAGCCTAGGGAAAGAAGAGGGGGACCCAGGCGCAAGACGGGAAGAGAAGAGAAAGGAGGAAGGGCGTTGGGGGGGCCAGCCCAGAGAGACCGGAGGAGAAAGAGAAGAAAGAGAGGAAAAAGGGGTGGGGCCCACATGGAAGAGAAGGAAAAAGAAAAAGGAAGGCTCAAGCAATTTATTGTTTTGATTTTCTAGATTTTAATTTAAATTACCTTTTTCCATATTTATGACTATAAATTTCAATTTTTGCATGATATTAAAAGTTAGGCCTTTATCTATAAATGAGTTTCTATTATTATTATTATTATTTAGGTTATATGTGCACATACATATATATATATATATACATATATATTATTTCTTATATTGCTAAACTTTTCTTTGCATAATTTGTAGATATATATCTATGTATTTTAGTTATTCACTGTCGGGACCCCGGATTACCAAATCCGGACCCTCTGTGTATTACAGCACTAGTCCCAGATCAAAGCTAGTGCACACAGTTAAACAGTGATGATTTCATTGCCAAAGACGAATATTACAATAATATAAAGAGTACTGACCAAAGGTCTTACAACACAAACGAGGTTTCTAGACCTCACAAATAAACATAAACACAGCGGAAGCAAATAAAACTTGATAAAGGCCCATCAATACGCCACAGGCAATTGACTGGGGAGCGACCTAAACGTCTGGAAATCCTTCATCAAATCCCACCGCAGAGTAGTCGAAGCCTCCATCTTGAACTTCATACTCCTCTGAGATATATTTTTTTAAGTGTAGCATGTGAGTACATAAAGTACTCCGCAAGTCTTGGGAAAATGCATTAGATGCAAAGTTTAACAAAGAAGGCTATATGGTTCTTTTGCACAAAGCAACATTTTATTTCAAATACCATTAAATATTTTCGAAGGCATCAGTTTAATAAAGTAATTGCTTTAACAGAAACTATTGTCAACTTTATAGTGATGGTTTCAACCACCAACACTAAACAACTGGCTAACCGCCAAAGCTCAAAACCACGGGTTAAACTACTCACACTAAACAAGCGGCTAATCGCCAAAGTTCAAGAAAACAGTTACACCACCCACACGGCTACACTCCAAGACAACTCCGGAGTTCCAACCACTTCCGGCTTCCCAAAACTTTTATTTTAAAACCAAAATAAAGATCTACCATGTGAAAGCATTCCTTGCCGCCCTTGACCGTGGGCACGGCTATTCGAATAGTTTTACACTCTGCAGAGGTTGTACACTTTACCCACAAGAGACAAGTTATCTTAATAGTCGAGATGCTTCCTTAGGCATGAGACCCGGATAATTCATCACAAAGCCTTTACCTTACTCTAGTCTAGCTAGACACCACCACGAGGTTTCACCGTGAAGGTTAACCACCCGCATGAAGCCCCTCTTGCGCCATATGAGTACAGAACTCGTCCCTCACCGTGAATAACCAAGAACCCTAGCATCCACTTTCCATCGGTGGTACCTAAACTAGTCTATCATAAGTTAATCACTAGGTCGCACCCATATAGACATGTGGTTGTGCGGTAGTGCTCGACCGGACAAACACAAGAGTCGGTCCTTAATTGACTAGGGCGGAACATACACTTTTCAAGATCTCGTGCTAACCGCACCAATCCAAACCAACCATCCGCCCGGTCTAAACAATTTTCACAATTGCTTTATTTCACAAGAACCGTGGCAACACCAATTGCCACTCACATCTGAACAAAAGAATAGATCACTGAAATGTAATTACCATTCCAAGGTTACTAAAGTTATAAAGCATGTCTAAGCATCTTACTACCGATACAACAATTATCAAAGAATTTATATTAATCTCAATAATGAGACAAAGGAAATCCTAGGGTGTCAAAGGTACATGGTTGTCAATGTCAAATGAGGGCATAACAATCATCGGTTTAACTATTACTTCTACAATGTAAATTATCATTTTATGTAACATAGCAATGCATTAACTTTTAAAATAATTTAAAAATATTTCTCAAACATAGGTTCAAGATGATCAAAGGAGACTTGCCTTCGTGGGTGAATTCCTGTTTCTCTTGTTGCGGTTCTGCGAACTCTTCGACCAGATCGGATTCTATGCGTAAAACGAGAACACAAAGGACAAATGAATACAAATAAAAGTACAGAATTTATAATAATATTACTGGAATGAAGTTTATAAATTTAGATGAATTTAGGAGGAAGTTTCAATGGAATCGGAGCTCAAACGAGGGAGAAAGGGTATTTGAAATTTGAAACTTAAATTTCAAAATATCAAATAAATTTCAAAAATTTGAAAGGATGGCAGAAATGTAAAGATTGGAATTTTTGATGAATTTAGAAATTTGAACGGACTCAATCGGAGTTAGGATGAAAAAGTTATGGCCTCGGGAAGATTTAAATCAAAGGAAAAAAGAAAAACTACGAGTTTGCCCTCAGAGAATACGTCCACGTTAGGCGTACGACCACGGCAAAAGTTACGACCACGTAGTCTTTTACGACCACGGCAAAAGTTACGACCACGTAGTCTTTTACGACCACGGCAAAGTTACGACCACGTGGTCTTTACGACCACGGCAAAGTTACGACCACGTAGTCTTTACGACCACGGCAAAGTTACGACCACGTGGTCTTTACGACCACGGCAAAGTTACGACCACGTGGTCTTTTACGACCACGGCAAAGTTACGACCACGTGGTCTTTACGACCACCGTGGAGCTTCGACCACGATGAGCGACTTACAACTACGAGTTACGGAGATCCTCGGCTCCGTGGAGTTTACGACAACGGGATCGGCGGCTACGAGAGTCCCCGACAACAGGAGGCGATCGACCACGGAGGAGCGGTCGGGCGCAGGCTCGCCGGCGGTCGGTGGAGCTCGGGGTCGGCGATCGGCGACCGACGATTTCAAAATAAAGGAATGCGGGAATCTTGCTGGTGCACACGGAGTTACCGAGAACACGGTAGGAGGGCGGTTGGCGATGGCGGCGGCGGGGCGATCGGGTTCCGGTGGCGGCGCTCCGGCGAGGGAGGTCGTCGAGGGTCGCTGAGGTTCGCGGAGGCGCGAGGAAGCCGAGGAGTTGACGGTGAGACACGAGGATGACCGGGGTGGCGGCAAATCTCGCCGGAGTTGGAGACGCGGCGAGACGGAATCGCCTGCGCGGAGGCGGTGGAGTGGCCGGAGAGAGAGGAAGTAGAGGAGAGGTGGAGGGATGCAGGGGGCTCGGGCGGGTTTAAATAGGGGTGAGGAGAGGAGAGCCGGTGGCGATTTGTCGCCAGTGGGGGAGGTGGGCGGCGGTTTGCGGCGATTTTGGGGAACCGTGGGGAGAGGAAAGAGGGAGAGGGGCAGGCGCGGGTGACGATCGGTTGGGGAGAAGAAGAGGGAGGTGGCCGAGAGAAATGGCCGGGTGGCGGGGGCGCGTTGGGCGGTTGCGTGAGGGAGGCGACCACGCGAGGAAGACGGCGATCGGTGGGGACCGCGCAGAGAGAGAAAGAATGAGGGAGGCGGCGTACACCGATTCGGGCAAGGGGCGCGCAGATCTGGCCGTCCACGCGGTGGCGAGAGGAGGGGAAGGGGATTCCACCGGTGACGTGGGCGGTGGATCGACCGTCCACTTGGCGCCCGGAGAGAGAGAAAAGTGATTTTTCGAAAATAGTTTTTAGTAAACAGACAATTGCAGAAACTTCATTAAGCCTCGGAAAAAAAATTACTTCTAAAAAAATTCTAGAAAAATTCATATAAGGTCCAAATATTTTAAAATAATTAATTTCAATTTAAATTTTCAAGATTTGTAAATTTTGGGATGTTACAAACCTACCCCCCTTAGGATGAATCTCGGCCCCGAGATTCGGATGGACTGGGAAAAAGTTCGGGAAACTCTGATCTCAAATCTTCTTCGCGCTCCCAAGTTGCTTCAGACTCGGAATGATTACTCCACTGAACTTTACAGAATTTGATGCTCTTGCTTCTGGTTCGACGTTCTGCTTCATCCAAAATTTTGACTGGAAACTCTGGATATGTTAGGTCCTCTTTCAAAGTCACTTCTTCTAAAGGCATTTGTTCTTCTGGTACTCTGAGACATTTTTTTAACTGTGACACATGAAAGACGTCGTGCACTTTCGACAACTGAGGTGGGAGATTTAGCTGGTAAGCAACTTCTCCCCTTTTGGCTAGAACAGGGAATGGTCCAATAAATCTCGGAGCAAGTTTCCCAGTAACACTGAAACGACGCAGACCCTTGAGAGGTGAAACTTTCAAATACACATGATCTCCAGGTATAAATTCTAAAGCTCTTCGACGATTGTCTGCGTAGCTTTTCTGTCTTGTTTGTGCTGTCTTTAATCTGTCTTGAACCAGTCGAACTTGCTCTTCTGCTTGCTTCAATACATCAGGTCCAAATACTTGTCCTTCTCCTGTTTCTTTCCAATACAATGGTGTTCTGCATTTTCTGCCGTACAGTAGTTCAAACGGAGACATTTGTAAGCTTGATTGATAGCTGTTGTTATAAGAGAATTCTGCATATGGCAAATTTTGATCCCAGTTAGCTTTATTTGCCAAAGCACAAGCTCTCAGCATGTCTTCCAATATTTGATTTACTCTTTCCGTTTGTCCATCGATCATGGATGATATGTCAGATTGAAATTCAAGTTTGTCCCCAAGAGCTCATGCAGTCTCTGCCAGAATCTTGATGTGAATTGTGTTCCTCGATCTGACACGATTTTCTTTGGAACTCCATGTAAACAAACTATTCTTGACATGTATAACTCTGCGAGTTTATCTCCAGAGTATGTGGTCTTCACAGGTATAAAGTGGGCAGTCTTTGTTAGTCGGTCCACAATAACCCAAATTGAGTCATAACCCGACTTGGTTCTTGGCAATCCTGTTATGAAGTCCATGCCAATCTCTTCCCATTTCCATTCAGGTATCTGCAAAGGTTGTATGATCCAGCGGTCTCGATGTTCAGCTTTGACTCGTTGGCACACATCACACAAGGCTACATATTCACAATTTCTCTTTTCATACTTGACCACCGTATCTTTCTTTGAGATCCCGGTACATTTTGTGCTTCCGGGTGAATTGAGTAACTGCACTCATGAGCTTCTTTCGAGATTAGTTCTTTTATTTCTTTCTTTTCGGCACAAGAATTCTTTTCCAAACCAAAGGATACCTTCTTCATCTTCTGAAAAATTTGGTGCTTTACCCTTTTTCATATTCTCTTTGATTTCTTTGACATAACTATCTTCTCTTTGGGCTTCTTTTATCTGGTTTTCCAAAATTGGTTGAATCTCTAAAGTAGCTAGGAATCCTTCCTCCACTACTTTTAAGTTGAGTCGCTGAAATTCTTCATGAAGTGCAGGCTGACTGTCTTTGATCATCATATTATTGCAATAGCTTTTTCTGCTCAAGGCGTCAGCTACTACATTAGCTTTTCCTGGATGGTAATGAATTCCCACATCATAATCCTTTATTAACTCCAACCATCTTCTCTGTCTCAGATTGAGGTCAGGTTGAGTGAAAATATACTTCAAACTCTTGTGATCCGTATAAATTTCTAACAGTTCTTGATTAAATAATGCCTCCAGTTTTTAGAGCATGCTGTGACTAGCTCTAAATCATGGGTTGGGTAGTTACGCTCATGCGGCGCAATTGCCTTGAAGCATAAGCTACCACTCTTCCTTCTTGCATCAGAACACAGCCTAGACCTTGTCTGGATGCATCGCAGAATACTTCAAAATCCTTCCTGATATCTGGAAGAGTCAATACTGGTGCAGAAGTTAACCTCTTCTTCAACTCTTGGAAACTGTCTTCACATGATTTACTCCATTCAAACTTCTTTTCTTTCTTTAGTAATTGGGTGAGAGGTCTTGCTAGCTTGGAGAATCCTTCTATGAAGCGACGGTAATAACCAGCTAATCCCAGAAAACTTGATCTCAGTTACTGACTTGGGTTGTGTCCAGTTAAGTACATCATCACCTTCTGGGATCTACTGACACTCCTCCCGCTGAAATCACATGACCCAAGAAATCTACTTTCTTTAACCGAACTCACACTTGCGAACTTGGCATACAATTGGTGTTCTCTCGAGTTTTCAATACTATCCTCAGGTGTTGGGCATGTTCTTCTTCATTTCGAGAATAAATTAGAATGTCATCAATGAACACGACGACAAACTTATCCAAATATTCCATAAACACCTTATTCATCAGATTCATAAAATATGCGGGGCATTGGTCAAACCAAAGGACATTCAGAAACTCGTATAACCCATAACGAGTAGCAAATCTTGTTTTTGGTATATCCTCCGTCCGATCTTCATTTGATGATATCACGATCAAGATCAATCTTGAAAAAGACACATGATCCTTTTAGCGATCAAATAAGTCATCTATCCGGGTAGAGGGTACTTGTTCTTGATTGTTGCATCATTCAATGCTCGTAATCCACACACATCGTGACCGCCATCCTTTTCTTCACTAGAATCTTGGTGCTCCCCATGGTGAAGAACTTGGTCCGACAAATCCTTTTCTTGTAGTTCTTGATCTTCTTCTTGACTTCGCTAGATCATTGGCGGACATCCGGTAGGGTCTCTTGGAAATTGGGGCATTAGGGTGCCGAGATTAATAACAAATTCAACTTCTCTATCGGTGGCAATCCGGTAAATCTTGGAAATACATCCGGGTATTCTTTTACTATAGGGACTTTTTCCACGCTTATTCCTTCAAGCTATTCAACTCACATCCATTCCTTGAGGATAAACTAAACACACTCTATTTGGATTCCTTCGAGTTGGTAAGAGTAATAGCACAGTTGACACAATCTATCGCCCTTTATACTTGGTTAACCAATGCATTCCAAGTATCACATCTAGACTATTGGAGTCTATTATAATAAGATCCGCTAGGAACTTAACTCCATTTATATCTACGGTTGCTCTAGGGCAGACCGTGTTAGTCCTCATTTCCCTTCCCGGTGATTGGACTAGCATACTATTCCTTAACAATTGAGCATTCAAATTGTTTCTTTCAGCAAATCCTTTGGAAATAAATGAATCTGAAGCTCGAATCAAATAATCTTGAGGCGGTCTTGAGTTGACAAGGAACTTACCGAACTACCTCCGGTGCTTCTGGCTGCTTCATGAGAACATAGTTGACATGTCCCCTGTTTAACACTTGTGGAGTCCTTGTTGCTTGCGGTGTTCCACGGACTTGTCCTGCTGGTGGGGCTCTCGCTGGAGTAGTCCCCAGGTTGAAGCGGACAGGAGTCACTGCTGGGCGTTTCTGCGGACAGTTGTTGGCGTAATGCCCCATGTTCTTGCAGTTGAAGCACTGAATTCCTGCTGTTGCAGTCTTGTTTTGTTGTGCTTGACCTCCGTTGATTGGTCGTGGAGCCTGTGGTATTGGGCGAGGTCCTTTGGTTGGTGTCCTCGGCACACTTGGCATAGAAGGCACGAAAAGTGTGGCTGATTTGGACGGTGGCGAGTGTTATTGGCACCTGCGTGCTGAAATTTTCTCTTCGGACCTCATGTAATCTGGCGTTGAGCATCTTCTTGGATGATTGCTTTGTTCACCATGTCTTTGGAAAGTTGGGTAATCATTAGACACTAAGCGCACCTTGAGATTGGGATCCATCCTTGCATGAATCTCCAAATTTTTGCTGCATCAGTTGCAACATCCTCTGAAGCATCTTGGCGATTGGGTAAATTTGTTCGGATACTCGATCCACGCCGAGGTTTCCTTCTCGCAACTTATAGAATTCCATCCTTTTCATTTCCATGATTCCGGTAGGAATATGTGCGATCGGAATGCTTCTTCAAACTCACCCAAGTGATATCTTGTGCATTCGGTGAGCGACACAATAGTTTTCCCACCAATTAGTTGCAATTCCTTTCACCGGGTGAGCGACATACAACACTTTTCATTTCCATTGCATTGTGCCAAATTCAGCTTCCTTTCAACATCCTTGATCCATCGTCGACTTCCATCGGGTCTCTTGATCCACCGAAAGTTGGGGACGAGAGATGCTTGTGAAGATGGCGTGTAGTCGGTGGAGCTATTTATGCAGCTCGGGTCGCCCGGCTCAAACTCTGCTGCTTGGCTCTGGATAAGCCGAGCACGGAGAGTGTCGAATCTTGGTAGCTGAAGTGAGAAGCATTGAAGTCGTCAATCTCCTCCAAAGCGCCGGCGTGGTGGTCGCCATCGCTGAGTGAGTGAACACGATGTGAAAGGCGGGGATCGTCCACGGCGATCTCGAAGGGCTGCGGATGACTCATCCCGCACAAGTGGATGAAAAGAAAGCGATGGCGGCGCTGCGAATCCTGGTAAACGACCTGCACCGGTTATGGCTCGACGAGTTGCATCTGAGTGGCGTCCGAGCGATCGGTCAGGGATGATCAATGGGGTATCTATGGGATTCGAATTCCCCTTCCCGTGCATACAGGAATACCTCCATTGTCCAAGAATCTCGATCCAATATCCGGACTTTCCGCCCTCGAAGATAGGCGGTGAGCGGAACTCAGTCTTGCATTAGTTGGCGAAGAAGCTCAACAAATGCACCTCGATCTCGACATGGGAGATGTAGTCCCACGAATCTGCGGAGATAGAGCCACCATCTACAAATTTTGAAAAGATAGAAGTTTAGTAAACAATTTTGGGTAAGTGATTATAAATAGAATAGAGATAAAGAAGTATAGAAATATTTTCTAAAATATATATTTTAATAAATATAGGTCCTTAAGGCTTTTGCCATTCTAAATTAGGTCACGTCCTACGGTCAACATTGGCTCGATACCATCTCTGTCGGGACCCCGATTACAAATCCGGACCCTCAGGTATTACAAAGCACTAGTCCCGGATCAAAGCTAGTGCACGCAGTTAAACATGATGATTTCATTGCCAAAGGCGAATATTACAATAATATAAAGAGTCTTGACCAAAGGTCTTACAACACAAACGAGGTTTCTAGACCTCACAAATAAACATAAACACAGTGAAGCAAATAAAACTTGATAAAGGCCCATCAATACGCCACGAGGCAATTGGTGGGGAGCGACCTAAACGTCTGAAATCCTTCATCAAATCCCACCGCAGTAGTGAAGCCTCCATCTTGAACTTCATACTCCTCGAGATATATTTTTTAAGTGTAGCATGTGAGTACATAAAGTACTCAAAAGTCTTGGGAAAATGCATTAGATGCAAAGTTTAACAAAGAAGGCTATATGGTTCTTTTGCACAAAGCAACATTTTATTTCAAATACCATTAAATATTTTCGAAGGCATCAGTTTAATAAAGTAATTGCTTTAACAGAAACTATTGTCAACTTTATAGTGATGGTTTCAACCACCAACACTAAACAACTGGCTAACCGCCAAAGCTCAAAACCACGGGTTAAACTACTCACACTAAACAACGGCTAATCGCAAAGTTCAAGAAAGCAGTTACACCACCCACATGGCTACACTCGCGAGACAACTCCGGGAGTTCCAACCACTTCCGCTTCCCAAAACTTTTATTTTAAAACCAAAATAAAGATCTACCATGTGAAAGCATTCCTTGCCTTCCCTTGACCGTGGGCACGGCTATTCGAATAGTTTTACACTGCGGAGGTTGTACACTTTACCCACAAGAGACAAGTTATCTTAATAGTCGGCATGCTTCCTTAGGCATGAGACCCGGATAATTCATCACAAAGCCTTTACCTTACTCTAGTCTAGCTAGACACCACCGTGAGGTTTCACCGCTGAAGGGTTAACCACCCGACGAAGCCCCTCTTGCGCCATATGAGTACAATAACCTGTCCCTCACTGTGAATAACCAAGAACCACGCATCCACTTTCCTTTGGTGGTACCTAAACTAGTCTATCATAAGTTAATCGGCTAGGTCGCACCCATATAGACATGTGGTTGTGCGGTAGTGCTCGGATGGACAAACACAAGAGTCGGTCCTTAATTGACTAGGGCGGAACATACACTTTTCAAGATCTCGTGCTAACCGCACCAATCCAAACCAACCATCCGCCCGGTCTAAACAATTTTCACAATTACATTTTATTTCACAAGAACCGTGGCAACACCAATTGCCACTCACATCGAACAAAAGAATAGATCAACGAAATGTAATTACCATTCCAAGGTTACTAAAGTTATAAAGCATGTCTAAGCATCTTACTACCGATACAACAATTATCAAAGAATTTATATTAATCTCAATAATGAGACAAAGGAAATCCTAGGGTGTCAAAGGTACATGGTTGTCAATGTCAAATGAGGGCATAACAATCATCGGTTTAACTATTACTTCTACAATAGAAATTATCATTTTATGTAACATAGCAATGCATTAACTTTTAAAATAATTTAAAAATATTTCTCAAACATAGGTTCAAGATGATCAAAGGAGACTTGCCTTCGTGGGTGAATTCTGTTTCTCTTGTTGCGGATTCTGCGAACTCTTGACCGGATCGGATTCTATCGTAAAACGAGAACACAAAGGACAAATGAATACAAATAAAAGTACAGAATTTATAATAATATTACTGGAATGAAGTTTATAAATTTAGATGAATTTAGGAGGAAGTTTCAATGGAATCGGAGCTCAAACGAGGGAGAAAGGGTATTTGAAATTTGAAACTTAAATTTCAAAATATCAAATAAATTTCAAAAATTTGAAAGGATGGCAGAAATGTAAAGATTGGAATTTTTGATGAATTTAGAAATTTGAACGGACTCAATCGGAGTTAGGATGAAAAAGTTATGGCCTCGGGAAGATTTAAATCAAAGGAAAAAAGAAAAACTACGAGTTTGCCCTCAGAGAATACGTCCACGTTAGGCGTACGACCACGGCAAAAGTTACGACCACGTAGTCTTTTACGACCACGGCAAAGTTACGACCACGTGGTCTTTACGACCACGGCAAAGTTACGACCACGTGGTCTTTTCGACCACGGTAAAGTTACGACCACGTAGTCTTTACGACCACCGGCAAAAGTTACGACCACGTGGTCTTTACGACCACGGCAAAGTTACGACCACGTGGTCTTTTACGACCACGGCAAAGTTACGACCACGTGGTCTTTACGACCACGGCAAAAGTTACGACCACGTAGTCTTTTACGACCACTGTGGAGCTTTCGACCACAGTAGAGGACTTACAACTACGAGTTACGGGAGATCCTACGGCTCCAGGAGTTTACGACAACGGGATCTGACGGCTACAGGAGTCCCCGACAACAGGAGGCGATCGACCACGGAGGAGCGATCGAACGCAGGCTCGCCGGCGATCGGCGGTGGAGCTCTGGGTCGGCGGCGATCGGCGACCGACGATTTCAAAATAAAGGAATGCGGGAATCTTGTTGGTGCACACGGAGAGTTACCGAGAACAGCCGGAGGACGGTTGGCGATGAGCGAGGCGGCGGAGGCGATCGGGTTCCCGATGCGCGGCCTCCGGCGAGGGAGGTCGTCGAGGGTCGCGAGGTTCGCGGAGGCGCGAGGAAGCCGAGGAGTTGACGGTGAGACACGAGGATGACCGGGCGCGGCAAATCTCGCGGAGTTGGAGGCAGCGGCGGAGGCAATCGCCTGGCGGAGGAGGCGGTGGAGTGGCCGGAGAGAGAGGGAAGTAGAGGAGAGGTGGAGGGAGTGCAGGGCTGGGCGGGTTTAAATAGGGGTGAGGAGAGGAGAGCGGTGGCGATTTGTCGCCAGAGTGGGGAGGTGGGCGGCGGTTTGCGGCGATTTTGGGGAACCGTGGGAGAGGAAAGAGGGGAGAGGGGCGGTGGGCGCGGTGACGATCGGTTGGGGAGAAGAAGAGGGAGGTGGCCGAGAGAAATGGCCGGGGTGGCGGGCGGTTGCGGCGGTTGCGTGAGGGAGCGACGACCACGAGGAAGACGGAACGATCGGTGGGGACCGCGAGAGAGAAAAGAATGAGGGAGGCGGCGACACCGATTCGGGCAAGGGGCGCCCGCGATCTGGCCGTCCTGCGGTGGCGGAGGAGAGGGAGGCGGGATTCCATCGGGTGGCGTGGGCGGTGGATCGACCGTCCACTTGGCGCCCGGAGAGAGAGAGAAAAGTGATTTTTCCGAAAATAGTTTTTAGTAAACAGACAATTGCAGAAACTTCATTAAGCCTCGGAAAAAAAAATTACTTCTAAAAAATTCTAGAAAAATTCATATAAGGTCCAAATATTTTAAAATAATTAATTTCAATTTAAATTTTCAAGATTTGTAAATTTTGGGATGTTACATTCACTTTTATTGCTCTTTAAGCCATTATTCCTACATATGAGACTTTTATATTTTCAGATTTGTACTTAAACTTCTGGCTTTCTATTATTTGCATTTGGAATTACTCTTTGAAATTTAATTTGTACGCCACAAATCTCAAAAAGATTTCAACTAAATATTCAAAAGAAATTTAAAGGCCAACAAAATGTAGGAAATGATTTTAAAATTTCACATTTTTGAATTAACCCAATTTCGGGATGTTACAACAATCCAAGGTTTTTGCTTCCTTGGAGGTATCGGAGGATGTCCTTTATGCCCTGCCAATGCCTTTTGGTAGGTTCTGCACTGTACCTTGCTAATAGGTTCACGACAAATGCAATGTCCGGTCTAGTGCAGTTTGCTAAATACATGAGTGCTCCCACTGCACTCAAGTATGGAAATTTCGGTCCCAAGATTTCCTCCCCCTCTTCCCTAGGTCGGAAATGATCTTTTTCTTGCTGTAAAGACCTCCCAATCATCGGTACTTTCGATGGGAATGCCTTCTCAAAGCCAAACCTTTCAAGCACCTTCTGGTGTAGGTCGACTGATGTGCCAAGATTTCTTCAGGGTCATGCTCAAGCTGTAGGCCTAAGCAGAACTTGGTCTTGCCCAAATCTTTCATTTTAAATTTTGACTCCAAGTTGGAGCTTGCTTCTTTAATGTCTTCCACTGTCCTGATGATGTTCAGATCATCTACATACACAGAGATTATACAGAATCCATTCTGGAATCGCCGTATAAATACACAAGGATAGTCTTCATTGTTCGTGTAGCCTTTCTTACAGAGAAAGTCGCTTAAGCGATTATACCACATTCTGCCAGATTGCTTTGGTCTATACAGGGATTTTCTAAGCTTCACACTGTGTAGATTTCTATTTGCTCTGTCTGGGTTCGGAGAGGTATTCCTTCAGGGACTTTCATATAAATCTCCGAGTCCAAGTTACCATAAAGGTATGTAGTCACAACATCCATCAATCTCATTTCTAAGTTCAAGTTTACTACCATTGAAATCAAATATCTAAAGGTAATTTCACTCATGACCAGGGAGTAGGTTTCTCCATAATCAACTCCAGGACGTTGAGTGAAACCTTGTGCTATCAGCCTTGATTTGTACTCTTTCGAACAAATACCCACATATGCCCTACATGGTGCACATAGGGAGGTGTGCGGCATACAAGCCCAAACACCTCTCTTTTGTTCAGAGATAGCAATTCAGTTGCTATTGCCTTCTTCCAATCTTCCCAATATGATCTTTTCTTACATTCAGTGAGCAATGCAGACTCGGGATCAAGATCGATGATTATGGCAATTTTCTTTGCGAAGTAGATATCGATATTGTCTGTTGTCCTGTTCATGGACTTTCCCGTGTGCACATAATTTATAGCAATTTCTTCATGAGTTGCTTCTTCTGGAGCTTCACCTCGCGCATCGCTTCTTTCAATTGCGATGGCAAGTCCCTTTAGTTTTTTGGCTCCGATGTGTGCGCACACATCCATGCCGATGGGGATATTCAAATCCAGTATGCCTTACTCTGAAGGTGTCATACTTATGCCAGGTCTCAACTGGCTCCGCTTCTCAAGCTGGGGGACTTCAGTGATCGGCTGTGATAGGTCCTTCTTATCCTTCTTCACCAGGCGTCCCCGGTTACTTAGGATTCGAGGGACCAGAGTTCTCGTCCTTTTATTCTAAGGCCTTTTGGACGGGATTAGGGATACCTTCATTAGTATTTCAACCCTCTCCGGTGCATTGCGTGCAGGCACATGCAACTTAGTCATACTCTTCAAATCACTAAAGTGATCAGGCAGCTAATTTGCTAATACATGCAAATCAATAGTCTTCTGGATTCTTGTCTTCTGGACTTCACTATTTGCTTCATAGTTAGCGGGTCGTGTGCATAGATTCCCGTGGCTTGCCATGCAATTTCCCGACATTTTTCATCAAGGGGTTGATTTCCTCCCCCTAATGTTGGAAAATTATTCTCCTGGGATGAGAAATTTTTAGTGCTGACCCTTGCGCTAGTTGCATACGTGAATGGATGTTGTAGGCCGATGGTCTAAAGTTGATGAAATTTGCTGCATGTAAGACTGCGTGTCCCCAACATGTAGCAGGCAAATTAATGCCTCTGCCAAACCATTCTGGGTATGGACATGCTGTAACACCCCAGCCAAACAATGGCCTGAAATGCTACCAAACTAACAACATAATAAAACTATGCTAAGGCATTCTATAAAATTTCGGCAGAGCCTCCTTTGTTTATTGATAAAAATGAAGTTCTAACAATATTATCAAAAGGTATGAATAACCGCAAGCAAAGTAATTTGGCTACTAAGCGAAACATCTATAAAACTTAAGTAAAGCACGGAAGCAATATGAAGAAGTTCTAATCCATTATTACATCTTAATCTGAAGGTCATAATCAAATACCACTTGAACTAATCAACAAATAATAATTAGAGTTCTCTATCTTCTCCATGGTGAATATTTCGTGCAAGTGCAACAATACTAATCCTCTTTATTCCCATGCATCTTGACCTCGTGAAGGTACCTAAAATAAACAAACAACAACAACAAAACAACAAAGAAGAGTGAGTCCAATGACTCGGCAAGTATAATCAGTAACAAATGCAAGCATGAACATTAACTCTCAAGTTAAACATTTTACATATGAATTTCATGCTATGCATTATGATCAAAAGCTCCTCTTTCTCATCTCTTTCGCATTTTACCGTGCGGTGTGCATCCGTCAATGCACACCCATGCACTGCCCTCCTGTGCAGGGACCAATACCCACACTCCGCAAGTGTGGGGACCTCGATCTTGATCACCGCATGATCAAGACTTCAACAATTCTCAATATGATGCATATATGTGAATGTATCAAAAGATAACGAGCATTCACTATACTACGCATCAACCAATCTCATAAATGCCATAATGTAAATGAACATAAATAGCATTCTCAATTCATCACTTACTCATACTCACAATTTAAACAGTCATAATTCAACCATCATCCAAACAATTCAACAAATCCATAAACACACAGATTTTCACATCACAAATATACTTGCCTCAACCGCGAGAAAATGAAGAACACGTAGAAGGCACAACCCCCGGAATCCGCTCTCCTCCTGAATATTTAATTAATAATTACCAACATGACAGTAGCGGGTTTCTAGATATAAAATAACAGCAACCCCAATTAACCCAACAATTTATCTCAATTAAATCCCCAACTCCCTCGGCCAAATCTGCCCAACCACAGACAGCCGACTTCCAAAATCATAACTTTCAGTACGTAACTCCAAATTAAGCGTTCTTAGACTCTCTGGAAATATAATTAAATTATCTACAAAACTTAGTTTGGGAGACTCTCTGATTCTGCCATTAACTAGCCGATCCAAACCCTTTTCTAAAGCATCCAAATTCACGTCGGACTCTCTGGACAGCGCACTAAAACAGGCATAACTTTCGCCCAGAAATTCGAATCGGACTTCTTTACCTCTATTGAAAGCTAAGAAACTTATCTACAACTTTCTCAATTTTAAGGACTCCTGAATCGCAACTATTTCCGTCACACAAACCGATCTACTAAACTCTGTCCAGAACTACCCCGATCTGCAGAATAGTAACACTAGAAAATTCATAACTTTCGCTACACAAATCCGAATCACGTGTTCTTGTACTCCTGGAAAGATAATTAAACCCTCTACAACTTTCTAGAAGGGTCCAGACCTGAATCCCGACGAAACTAGATCAAAACCGCCGAGAAACAACTACCGTCCCAGCAGCCCAGAAAACCGACGAATCTAACTTGATTAAAACCAATCTAGAGACTACCAGGGATTACCCTTGACGACACGACGACGAACACGTCGACGAACACGACGAACACGGCGACGAACACGCCCGCGATCTCCTCCTCTCTTTCCTCCGGATCCACGCGGTACAGCGACGAACGTCGGCGACGGCGCACCGGGGGAGGAGACGACGACGATGAAGACGACGACGGCGCACCGGGAAGAAGACGTCGGGGCAGCACGGGGCGGCGGCTGCTGGGTGGAGGCGCAGGGGTGGAGGCGCAGGGGGGGGGGCTGCCTAGGGTTTTAAGAGGTGGCCTCCCTTCCCCTCTTGGGCCAAGAAAAACCCACCTGGGCCAAGGCCTAGGCCCAGTTGTCTTAAATTTTCATAAAACCCTCAAAACTCTTATAAATTTAATTATTTCACAAAGTCCCTCTCTATTAATTAAACAATTAATTAAACAATTTCCGGGGTATTACACATGCGGTACCGAATGCGCAACTGCAATCCTTATCGCTACTCAACAATCATCAAATGCCTTTGAAGTAAATTATCCTGCGTTATCCATTCTGATGAACTTGATGTGATGATCAGGGAACACATTTCTGATACGAATGATCTGCGAGATCAACTTTGTGAAAGCATGGTTTCTTGTTGACAGTAAACCCACGTATGACCATTTCATGGAAGCATCAATGAGCACCATGAAATACTTAAATGGCCCTGAAATAGGCTGAATGGGACCGCAAATGTCTCCCTGGATGTGCTCCAGGAATGCAGGAACTTCGTCCTTCACTTTCAGAGTGGAGGTTCTAATAATTAATTTCCAGTGGCACATCCAGGGCACACAAAATCTTCGTGATTTGGGAAATTCTTCACATAAATACTATGCCCTTGGGAATTGTTGATTATGTTTCTCATCATTCTAAGACCTAGGTGGCCTAATCATCATGCCGAGAGTAAGAGTTCGAGCTTCTAATCATGCCTTTAGGACGGTGTATCTGCAGGTGCCTTGATGTTGGTATAATATAGCCCGCTTTCTAGTGAAGGAAGTTTTCTAATACCCTTTTTCCATTATCTTCGTGCTTCATAATGAGTAGGTATTCCTTACCGTACTCTTCTTCAGTCTCAACGTGGAGACTATTGACGCGGATATCCTTAAAAACTTAGGAGAGTTCTTAGTCGATTCTGGGTATAATAAGGCTTCTTCAATGACCAAAGTTGTGCCCATTGGGAGTATAATTGTGGCTCTTCCTGAACCAATTATACATGCATCGCTTCCGGCGATTATTGTAAGGCTGCCAGCATTCTTACGAATCGACTAAAAATACTTAGTCTCTCTTAAGATGGTATTCGTTGTGCCGGTGCCAGCTAAGTACACTTTCTCCATAGGACGCCACACGTGTTCTAAGATAAGGTATTTTATTCATATGCATGAGAAGGCAATCAACACATAAATAAAATACTTCAATATCAGAACATATCATGCCATTATAAACTGAATAAATGAATGAATTCTTCAAATATCATCCAACCATCACAAGAAAATAAATGCTAAAGTACCATCCACACAAATTCTAACTTGTCCTTTTAACACAAAATAAATGACATTTAAAGTCTAAATGCATTATGTGCATCAGACTTCTTCTGCTATTTTCTCGGGATTGATATTCTCTTCAAGAGAAATCATGGCATTGGTTGCTTATAGGTCGAAAGGGGTTGTTGCTATCGTGATGGTTTCAACCTCCATCCGTGCGCATAATCACGAAAACTCTCCCCTCAGCCGATGCAAAGTGGGCTTCATGCTGCCCTTTGCCATCCCGTTTTGGCTTGCTAGCCTTATTCTCATGTGGAGCGTCTAATTTGCCTTTCTGGGCTACGGTCTTACCCTTCCTTCCCCTTCTCTTCATTGAGGGATTTCACACCTTATGGCTCCCAGCATTGTCTTCATAGCCAGTAGAGCTCTCAGGTGGCTGAGTGACATAGTTCTTACAGAGAACTTAGTCCTAAGCCTCCGCAACCTGCATCATATCAATCAATTCGGCATACTCCTTATAGCCGTCTTGACGATAGTTGCGAGCGGATTGTACTGCATTGGGTGGAAGGTGGATAGGGTCTTCTCAATCTTCTGCTCGTCTGTGATCTGCTTGCCACAGAATTGAAGATTGATACAAATCCTATGTAAGGTAGAATTGTACTCCCTAACCATCTTGAAGTCGGCAAACCTCAGTCTGATCCACTCTTGCTCTTCTTGAGGAAGAATGATGCACTTTAGCCTCTCAAACCGCTTCTTGAGTGTGGTCCAGAGTGCTAGCGCGCTCTTCTCTGCCATGTACATATTCTTGAGAATAAGGCAGAGGTGGTGCCTGAGAAAATGAAGTGCTTAATCATTCTTCTCGACATCGGAAGCGCACGTCAGATAGTTTTGGCCATCTTGAGCCGCTCCTCGAACTCCCTGTTCGTGATGCGATCATTTACATGTGTATAAGTTTCTCACGGTAAATATGCATGGAATAATTTCTGCAGGTAAACAAAAGGTACTAAATATTCTTGTAATGTTCGATTTTCCATGCATTTTCTATAAATTTCTTTATTAATTTCGGTGATTAAAAGCAATTTTAAGCAATTACAATTAACCAAAAATAGTAAATAAATACAGAAAATGTAGAAAATAATAATAGCAGAAATAAAAATGCTTCAAATGCTAAAAATAATTCAAAATTCGGATTCCCGAAGCCCTTTTATGAACTTTCAGTGAATTTTGCAATTTCTAGGGGTTTCTACGCAAATTTTCGATTCGAGAGAAAAATCGCGCAATTTTCTAATTTACCGAGGGTTTTCTGCAAAATTTGGGACCCATACGAAATTCGAGGACTTATTCATAATTTTCGAATTACCGAGGCCTCTCTGCAAATTTCGGGACTCAAATGTAAACTTTAAGGGCTTATCGGTGATTCTCAATGTTCCGGGGGTTCTTTCTGCAATTTCACAAGCGCCGGCCCGTTCCCCCATTTCATTTTCTTTCGCCCGGCCCACTTATTTCCGGCCTGCTTGCCCATCTCCTTGGCCGGCCCATCCGCGCCACAAAGGCGGTAGGGTTTCCCACCCCACTCCCGTAGCGGCGGCGGTGGATTCGGAGGCGGCGGCGGACGGGAGGGGCTGGTGCGGCGTGAGGTGCTTGCGGGCGGCGGAGAGGCGCGGCTGGGCCTCGGGTGCAACGCGAGGCCGAGCAGCGCGGCGCGGTTCGGACGCGGTTCTTGCCCCACCGCAAAGCGGTGAGATCGGCGCAACAAGACAATGCCGGGCCGGCGGCGACCCCTCGGCCGGGCCGAAGACGGCCGAGATCGACGCGACGGGCCGAGGCGGCCGAGGGCGGCGCATGCGGCGCAGACCCAGCGCGGTGCAAGGATTGGCCCATGCGGCGGTGACCGGCTACCGACGGTGGGGCGGCCCACCTGGGCTTCAGCCAGCGGTTTCATGACGGCGAGGAGGACAGCGCAGCGTATGACGGTGCCATGCAGGGTGCTTGCGTGGGCGGGAAAGCCGAGGTATGCGGCGGCGCCATGCGGGGCAGCGGTCTGGAGGCTTCGAGCCGAGAAACCAGCGGGGGGCCGGCGGCCGGCTTCCGTTTTTGCGCAGTGGCCGTGCAGAACCGATGCAAAATTTTTCTTCTTTTCCCTTTTTTTCTTTTCTAATCTACATGCAATCAACATCTACCCGATGATTCAATCTACCGATCGACATTGTGCTTGGCAACTTCAAGTCTCGCCGCGGTAGATTAGGGCGGATTACGTGAAAAATTGCGAATTTACAACGATCCGGATAATTCAATCTATTCTCGCTTCGATGATTACCTTCGATTCATGGAGCAAAGTCGTCGATAATGTGTTGAGAAACCGTCATGGCGATCATCCGATCGATTTCTGCTTAGAACAAATCGAATCAATCACAAAAATAGAATAATAGATTGAACACACGAAGAGATAGACAGAGCTCTTGGTCTTCTTCATTGCTTTCAATTGCATGAGTACAAAATGCTTGGTATGGCTTCTTATTTATAGACTACAATGAGGTGTTCACCATGGACCACAGTGTCTGCCGGCCCAGGCCGAGCTTCTTAACAAAACCACCCATGCGCCTCAAGTATCTGGCAAAACCATTTAAGAACCGTGCCAGAGTTGTACTAGAAGGGTGAGTTGTCGACAACAATAGCCTCCAAGAAAACCATCTCAAGGAACCGATGGGCCACCACTCCAGCTCTGCAAGTAACACTCCTTGCCTGCTTTGTAAGGTACCTCCTTCGCTATAGATCAGAAAAAAGAAAATTTTATGGAAATTCTCTCATTAATCGAGAGAAAAAGAGAAGATCTACACCACTTATTTTGGTGCGATTAGATTATAATGGTGCAGATTAGTTATATATAAATATTACAATTGGTGCGGTTCTATAACAATTACAACTATGTTTACCAAAGCATTAGAGTAATGTAATTAACATAATATGTCGAAAAGGACATTACAAATAGTTCAAGATGATTTCACAGAGCCGTCGAGTTTATCGGTCAGTAATCACACGAGGTCATCATTGACGATTTTCAAACCATCTGTGATGCATACTATAACAGACTGATATTAACTTAAAACCGTCTATGATAGTTTACTATCACAAAAGGTTTGTAGTTGAAATCGTCTGCGATATCTCATGTATCGCAGACGGTTCATAGATGAGACCATCTATGATAGATATGTATCATAGACGGTTTTGCAGATGAAACCATTTATCATATTATTTTGTATTGCTAAGTCTATTTTTGTTTGTTGGCTAGGCTTAGGAAATGCTAGTCGTACCCTCTAAAAGAAGCAGAAACACAATAAGTACAAGTATACATCCAATTCACACTCATTTCATAAACAATAACATCTATTTTACAAGTCAATTAACTTAAATAAAATAAATTAACCATTCATGAACAAATACACACATGTACCGTTAAGTTCAATTTTATCCCAATTAAGTTCAATCTACATTATGGAACTCCTTAGCTTGTCTTCGAATTTTTTGGAGCTCAGCTTATTCTAACACAATTGTAGCATTGGTCACAACCTATCACTAGGATGATCAAAGTCATGCATACATATAAATTGATAAGTATGAAATAATTATTACAAGTTTGACAAACCTGAGGATCATTGCTAACCGTGGAACTGAGTAGTTTCATGTTGTGGCAAACATAGGTATCTACAGGTGTTGCCCGACGAATGCTAGTGGCACTGCAAAAATAGAATTGATTAGTTCGAGAGGCATTATTATGAAGTATTATATATGATTAATATGTACTAGCGAATACCAAGAAATTTAGATGTGTCGAGGGCACCGATCCATCCTTCAATCTCCTAAAGCAAAGAATGTACATGGCGAATGAGTGTGTGATTCTAAAAAGTTAGCATTAGCTTTTGCAAAGGAATGAAAGACTAAAATAGAGTTATCTATGGAGCAAATGTGTTTACCTATCGATTAATTATCGAACAACTATGAAGTCATGTTTGGCCCGCTTTAGGGAATCAATGTAACATCCCAAATTTTAGGGTAGGAAAAACTGAGAAAAATTTTAAATTTTTTAATGCATTTTTGTTTCCTTGGCTCTTTATTGGAGTTTCTTTGAAAAGTTTGAATTTCAAAAATCAAAAGTGCATGTAATGCAAATAAAAAATTTAGACCAAATTATAACAACAAAGAAAAGATGATTAAAAGTTGGCATGAGAAAACTCATGGTGGAAACCATCTTGAAAACGCCACAAGTATAAATTGTGGCACTGAAAATAAATATCGAAGTAAGTTGTGAGACTAACTAAATTAGGTAAATATAATTGAACTCAACAAGAAGCCTCCTCAGATTTTCTAGAAAATCAAGAGAAGATGAAACTCTCGAAAACATACACAATCATCAACTCTCTGTTAGGAGTGTTCACAAATATTCTCATAATTTGTTGAGCTCATCGATGTGTCTAACTTTTCTCAAACCTCTCACCTCACCTCTCTCCCTCTCTCGCCATGTGGGGCCCGAGCACGAGACCATCTTCCACCTCACCACCCTCGCCGCTCCGCTCGAGCTGCCCACCAATTACACACCGCGCCTACGTTTTAAATACATTGTTGCCCACTCCTGCCTAACCCGTCGCTCCAACGCGACAATTCTCTTTCCTGCTGTCATCTTCTTCACCTCGCACTCCACGGTGAGAGCCCGAGATCATGCCTATAAAACCCCTCTGACCATACCATTTCCTCCTCAGTTCACCCTCTCGGTCTCTTAAGCATAATCCTTGAGAACTCCACTCTCTGGAACGTTGAGAAAACCGAAGTCGTAGCGATGCCGATGAGCATACCATTGTGCTCTAGCATCTCTAGTGAGCTTCTCTCCTCTCCCTTGAGCACCCTACTCTTTTGTTTGACCTTTCATGCAGTGGATGCCTCGAGATAGACCTTCTTCTTCATCTCTAACCAGACGCCGCCATAATACTTTCTCTCTCGAGTGAGCCATACCTCTATTCCTATCACCCGTACTTCGCATGCATGCAGTCTCATATGCACCTCAATTGGAAGCTTCCACTTGTCGAACATCGTTGTTGCTGTGGACCCCTTCGCCACCGACTAGGTCTCCAACGCCAGCTCCTCCCGCTCTTTCCCGTGAGTTGTTGTCATCATCGGTGAGCTTCTTCTCCCTCGTAGAGTACATAAGTTGAAAAGGAGTAAGCGTAGTCGAAAAGAGAACTAACATAATCGAAGCTAGCAAGAGAACTAAAGTAATCAAAGTTGAAAAGAGAACTAAAGTGACAGAAGTCAAGAAGAGAACAAAGTTAGTCAAACTCATAATAGGAACCATGGTAGTCAAACATGAGAATGAAACTATAGCAATCGAAGTCAATATCTGGCAGTATTGTCATAATCTCTGACTGCTAGTGTGGTTCATATCTTCGATCGCTTATGTAGTCGAGATCCTTGACCACTTGCGTAGTCGAGATCTTCGACCGCTCGTGTAGACGATATCTCCGACCGCTGGCGTAGTCAAGATCCTTGACTACTTGCGTAGTTGAGATCTTCGAAAACTCTTGTAGTCAAGATCTCTCACCACTTACGTAGTTGAGATCCTCGACCGCTCGTGTAGTCGAGATCTCTGAATGTAGACTATGATTGTACACACTTATAGTATCTAGCATAGAATAAGTAAGGCATAGAGGTTGAAGAGAAAGAACAAGTCCTTGAAGGTCACCGTGAAGACACAGTCATGAACCTTATGGTGAAGATGATGTGGCCTGAACATGACATTGACACCTAAGTGCCATTGTCCATCTGTCTTGTTGGCCTATTCTATGTGCCATGCATGCAATCTCTGCCAAGTGAATCCTAGGGGTTAGGAGTCGCTCTACCGGGACGACCAATGACTCTCCTAGCATGAATTTTTCAGCCAACAGCAAGAATGGGATATCATCGGTCTCCTTCAGTTTGCCCTTGCTACCTTACCGTTTAGAGGTTGACTTCACAGGAGTTCACTGGGCATGAGGTGTACATGCATGTGATGCACCGCGCCTTGCCACGTCGGTGCAAGTAACTCGTATAGGTAGCTCTCGTGCAGGTAGCTCTCATGGACTTGGCACTATAGCAGAACTTTCCCATGAAGTTAACACCAGTGTAGGTAGCTCAGTGCGATAGCACCCGTGGACTTGGCAATTGCAGGGACTTTCCCATGAAGTTGACACCGGTGTAGGTGCCTCTAGGCAGATGTCTCTCTTGGGCCACTGAATGAATGTCCCATGGCTTGCCCTAGAGTCACAACCTCATTATTTGGGGGCATCTACAGTGGGATGACAGTGGCATCTTATCTCTATGGCATCAGTGATCTCCTCTCTGAGATTCACAAATCTCCTCTCATGCATGGCTTTTGGCTCTCTTCCTATTCTAGTACCTTCAGAGTCCTTTGAGAATACATGTTTCCATTGAACATAAAGACTAAAGCCTCTTGTGCGACCTAGGTGCTCCTTACTTCCTAGGGCCAGGAGCATTGAGACTATATGTTACTTCACTTTCTATGAAGTTATAGAGTAATTACAAATTAGGTATTTCGATATCTTACTAGGCGCTGGGACAATTCCTCATCTGTCGTGTTTGGAAAGAAGATGGCTCCTGAAGACACGGTAGATGACCTTGCTCCTATCTAGTTTTGGGCGCACTCATCCGGAATCCTAGCAAATGGTGGGGAGGCCTCCCGCAAGATTATCTGCTCATCGTCATTCCTCCATTGCGGGATTTCACAGCATACCCAGTGGTGCTGAGTCTGTGGGAGTGCATGTTTTTTCTTGGAGGGCCTTGTGCGCTGCACTTTCACTCCTAAAATCATATCTCATATTCTGCATCACGAAGTCTTGCTAGCGCGGTTACATGAATAGATACTTCTGTAAAGGAATCATATCCTTCTCCATATATGGCTTGATAAATGTGCTCTTAAAGTTCTTATACACTTTGCACGTCCTAGCAACTCATGTCATCGCACTAAGGCTTGGTGTTCTTCCAGGATCTCGAACAATTGTTAAATTGCTATCACCAACGCATCTTTCTAATCATCGGTCAAGTCCTTCCACAAATCGTAGGTGATCTTGACTCGTTCCAGTGTAATTATTCTGATGATTGTCTGGAATGCAGATGCTACTCAGCAAGGATTGAGAGGGGTCCAGACGCATCGACATCCATGATGGTAAATCGGCCCTTGGGCCTTTTCGATAATCCTCTTGCATGGCGCTTAGATTTTCTAGAGGATGGCGCATCAGACACATGAGGCAATGATGATGGAGAATGAGTGAATGACATCTTCACAGGAAGAGGAATATAATCTCCTTTTTGCAATTTGTTTAAGAAGAAGAAACTGGAAATATAATTCAAGAGAAGAAATACATATATTCATGCTGAGTGAGATGAGAAATTCCAAGAACAACTTTTATATAAAAAGCACCAACTGAGATAAAGATATTTCAAGACTAACCAATTGAGAGAAAGGTATTTTCAAGACTAACTGAGTGGTTAAAATGAGTAAAATATACAAGTGGTATATCGGCAAGTCCAATGTTCGGTCACATTCCCTCCAACCTATAATATAACCAGAGAACATTTTACTAGAACTCATCCTTTATAGGATGAATGACAAGCCTGAAGAAAAGGCAGCATGCTATTCAGATTGACCAAGTCCAAGACACACCACAGGAATACAGAATTATCTAAGCAAATGTTGTTCACATTGCCAAGTGAAACATCTTACACATCAGCCACTCCGTTGTATAAGCATAAGGATAAGGAAAAGACAGTACCCTAGCAACATGATATAAAGTAAAAGTACAGGACATATCATTGTTTAACCAAAGTTTGTATCCATTGATGCTAATGATTAGCACATCCCATGGGTATATACAACAATACACTGTGATAGTAGAAAATTAGTTGACAATAAAATGCAAAGTACGCCAAAATTACTAATAATACAGCCAAAACAACAAGGTACCACAACCTCACTTAATCAAGCCGAAGAACATCATTAATAAGAAGCATCGAACATCAAATGCTTTTATACCCACATCAAATTTTGGAACACATAATCACAAAATTATCATCATATTTCACTGCTATCTACTTCGAATCGACTCCTATTTACTTTACTCTAAACAAAGCAACTATTACATTTAGATGTTACAATCATGAATATGTCAAACTGTTTGACACTGTCACACAAACTCACTAGGAAGACAAGCACAATATTAGATAGCCAAACCCATGGCAATGTACCATTGTTAGTTCTGAGAACAAGCCTAGATGCCTAGCAACAAGGCAGGTTTCTTTCCAATTTGGATATCAAATGCTCCAAAGGGAACACCATATATGCAAAACCACTCAATAAGATCTCAATACCATCCATACGGAACATTACATAGAAATTAAAATGATCTAAGACCACGCCATACATCGGATATGGCTCGTGCTTGGGAGGAGGCAACGGCTCAAGGAGGAGGTTCGGCAGGTTCAGCAAAGGAGGGCGCTACATCGGGGAGGTGATGGCTCATGCTCGGGGAGGAGGCGATGTCGAGGATAATGGCGATGGGCTAGGCGGATAGTTAGAGGATATTAAGCGTTCAAGTGGGGGCACAGGCAAATTATAGAGTCCGAATATAAATAGGGTTGGACATCATAGACATTTCTAAATTAGAACCGTCTATGATAAATATACATCACAGACGGTTCTAAAGTAGAACCATCTGCGATAAATACAGATCATAGATGGTTCCAATAAATAACCGTCTATGATAAATATAATTCTCATATGCATGATAGATTCTCATATGCATAAATGCAAATTCACATATATATGACACATTCTCATATACATTTGTCTGGTTGATTACATAGAAGAGTTGAACAACTTGGTTAACAAGTACGAATAGTTTATCTGTGTATTTGACATGTTTGAGGCTATGGTAGTGACGTCGTACTTGTCGATCTTCACCTATGTGAAATGGACCCAACGACACCAAAATAGGGGATCTTGAAAAGCATGTAGTCGAGTTGTCAAATCTCCTCTATGAACCCATAGTAGAAGCACCTCAACCTATTGTTATTGGATGCATCTATGTGGACACCGCTATTCTGGTTAGTGCTCTTTATATCCTGAGCCTACGTATAGATTGTGTACCCATTTATTTCATATCTTTGCCAAGTCACAACTATAAATATTGGCCCTTTTGCCAAACATTTCAGCATATCACTTGATGAGCTCCTAGCGAGTCACTCCTTCAACTGTTAGTTAAATCAACTATTGTGCAGTCTCGTAATCCAAACATCTGGCCGCTCTGGATTCTATTGCTGAATCATGTTCTTATGCTGGTTGGTATATGAGGACACTTTAGTCATGGATTCTATTGCTGAATCATGTTCTTGAGCATATGCGTCCATATCTAGAGTGATTGCTTTCCTTTCGATGGTCCCGATACCCTTGAGCCTCCCCTCATGGCAAGATCAAGGCACACCTATCAGTTCCACCTAATTGATGTAATCAATACAGAACTCAATGACCTCTTCGATTACATAACCTTTGATGATGTTACCCTTCGGCCAAGATCGATTCCGTAAATAGGACATGAGAATCCATGAATCTCTTGAATGGGTAGATGCTATGTAGGAACATGGGCCCGCACATCTTTATCTCCCACACAGTGTGGACAATAAGATGGACTATGATATAGAAAAACAAAGAGGGAAATACATCTCAAGATAACATAGAGTCATCACCACCTCATCTTGCAGAGTATCTAGTCCTTGGGAATTGACACTCTTTTAAGCAATTGTGTTAAAGAAATAACACAACCTTATGATTGTCTCTCATACCATGATCACCAAATACTTCCAATTGCAATCGAGAGCATATGTGTCATCAACACATGACAATCATGAGAATTCATGCCAATTAGCTTCAAATCTTCCATCAAAACAAGTTTCTTTATGTTGGCCAAGTAATTGGATGGAACTTTCAAACCATGCAAGCACTAACACAATTCAGTTCTCTTAGCCTTGGATAGAGTGTAACAAGCAGGGGGGAGGTATGTTCATCCTTTATGGTCTTTGTTGGTGCTAATCCAGGTCTGATGTCCATATCAACCAAGTCAAGCCATGTGTTGACACCATCCTCTATTTTGTCATGAATATTTAGTAAGAGACCAATCAAGTTGTCACATACATTCTTCTCTACGTGGATTACATTGATGTAATCGCGAACTTCTAGATACTCCCAATAAGGTAATTCCCAAAGTACTGATTTCTTCTTCCAGATATTATTCTCACAAGTCCTTGATTTACATCCATTTCTGAGCACAACATCTAAATCCATAACCATAGCACATAACTCTTTTTTGGTTAAATGCCATGGAGCTAAACTAACCTCCTTCTCTCTATCAAATTGTTTATTTATCCTGCAGTATGGGTGAGCTCTCTGAAAAAACCTATGGTGACACATATACACAATTTTACGCAAGTTCTTCAGCCAGACACTCTTAGTATTATCTAAGTAGTGAGTAAGGACAAGATAACCATTTATGGTGCGAAACAACAAAGATAATCGATGTTTCTCCACTGGATGGAATCAGTAAGGTATTTTAGTATTTCATCCTTCTTATGCTCCTCCAAGTGCCAACACAACGGTTTTGCATCCTTAGCAGGAGGCCCTTTCTTCACCTCTATTCCCTCGTCATCATCTGATTCATTCTTACACTTGTATCGGCATGTGTTGTACACTGCACATGAACAAAGGTTTCTCCGAGTCCTCCATCAAGCTCCAAAATTTAACATACTCTATCTCATCACAATTCCTCCTCGCATCACGAAGCATCTAATCCAGTTGTCAACGTAGCCTATCCGAATCGGAACCACAATCAACATCATTTGGCAACTTATCTTTGACTTCAATGGCGATGTCATTATTACTACCTTTCCTCACCATGGCTTGTCTAACATGTATACCCCTTTTTCAAACCCTTTCGAATCAAGTGTGCTTTGATCTGTACTCGATTCTTAAACATCTTCATATTCTCACAGTAAATGCATGGACAGTACATATATTCCACCCCTCATTCAACATATCCTCTCCGGCGGCTCTTATAAAAGCAGACAAATCATTAATGTACTCTTCACTCACACGGTTCTCAGCGTACATCCAGCTGCGGTCCTATGCTACACATATAACAATTTGTTGTTAGATATTAAATTAATTAATTACTGTACAATATATGATCTAAAGTAGCTATATGTAGGAAGAATTAATTAAATTGAATTAAGTAGAAATAGATTATGAATTGGCTCAACCCTAAACCATGCAAGATGCAAATAATTTTCTCTCTACATCAAGTTGGATCTAAACCATCTTCAATTCTCCCTTTACCAAGCTAGATGTACAATATAATGTAATTATGAATAAATTACTAACCATAGATAGTTAAGAACAAATAGATCTACAATCACTCTTCCTAAATCCGCAGTCTCCTTTCACCAAATGGCCTTAAAGCCCCCACCTCCTCAAAGCAGTAGCCTATGAGAACACATCTGAATTTAAGATAGATCTATGGGGGTTAAGTCTGCAATTAATAAGTGGAATTATCATAGACGGTTTTTAATACAAACCGTCTATGATGAGTCACGAGAAGTATCACAGATAGTTAAAAAAACTATCTGTGATGTTTAATAATATCATAGACGGTTCTTATTATAACCATCTGTAATACTTCATAGACAGTGTTCAACATGAATCGTCTGTAATATTACCTCTTCATAGATGGTATTTAGCGCAGCCAAGAACATAGGTAGTTACTAAACCAGAATTTTCTATAATTGTATTTAATCCGACGATTTTAATCAATTGTCTGTGATAAGCGTCTAGTATTAGCGTTTTGTAGTAGTGATAGTGTAGTTGTGACTGGGATGTGTACTTATGAGGACTGTACGAGTTACCCTCTCATGTTTAGTTTATGTCGCTGCAATTAAAGCAAGCTGTGGAAAACTCACTTAGGAGGGGGCGAGTAACTCTCTTTAATTGGGTACAGCATAGGATTTTCATGCATGGTAAAAGGAGAGTAATCTCTTTACTTCCGAGATGAACTCGGTAGTTACAAGCTGGCTAGTTCCCTATAATAACTATCATGGTAAAAAACGGGTTTGAAATTCAAACTTGCTTTTATAGCTTGGAATCAACATTGGCTATGACCCTAGAACTCAACTAGTTATCCTTTTGTCATGAACCTATGGATTGGATCATTTATCTTATGCAATTGACTCTTTCTTGGTGGGTATGTTAGTTGTTATTCATAAATCAGAGAAATGACGGGTGCCATAAATGTTATCCAAAGTTTGGTGTCATTTTGATTCCAAGATTAACTAAATTATAACATTGTCTATTACAAAGTTTTTTTTACTATATTATATGTATCGTGCTTTAACTTTTAAAATTTTCGATACATATGTAACATGCAGAATTTATTTTTGACAAAAGGAGTAACTCTGTAACTACCATTTCTATTAACTTTTGTATTTTATAATTAAAAGTTTGTCACAATATTATTTGACAAGACGACTGAAAACTACACATCCAATATCTAAACAGAATTATTTTTTTCTCTGCTGTGAAAAAAGTTGGGCAAGCTAGTAAATACTCATTACTAGTGTCTGGAAACATCATAAAGTCTACCAATTTATGTCAAGTGCAAAAAAATTCACCCACTTTCAGTTGTCTGTTATCTCTAATTGGTGGGGAATCA
This sequence comes from Bonia amplexicaulis, assembly GCA_036346245.1. Lineage (NCBI taxonomy): Eukaryota > Viridiplantae > Streptophyta > Magnoliopsida > Poales > Poaceae > Bonia > Bonia amplexicaulis. The sequence continues at coordinate 205,078 of JAYGGG010000316.1, read as the reverse complement.
AGTTTTCATGTTAGGACAATTACTTTGAATAATGAAAATGCAACGACAGTACCACTTTTATCTCCTATAAGTAGCACATCTTCGCATTTTCTGCTACCAAAAGAAGGCGAATGAAAAGCTTTTGGTAGGAACTTCGACTACATCCTTGTTTGGTGAATATATCCAATTTTATATGCATGAAATACCTATGCTATCAGCAACAACATTTACCATATGTTGACATACATGATTATTTGTAGGTCCTCTATAAGAAGTGATAACTGACATATGTTCATTTGTAGGTTCTCCAAGAAGTTACGAAAATGAAGATCATTGTGTTGCTGATCATCGCGGTGTTTCTTACCAATTCATGCACCTGTATTCCAAGGAACATGGATGGGAATGGAATGTTCAAGAATATGGAAGGGAAGGACATGCGCAAACTGACCAATATTAATGGAAAGGGCGCCCCTCGCGGTGACGCCTTCGACCATGTGTGTCCACGTGGGAGCTATCCTTGCCGTGCGATGCTCCAGAGTTATCAGCGAAGCAGTACAGAAGTCATTGGAGGAAACTGACAGTGCTATCATGGAAAATTGAAGACAAAGTGTTGGTGTAAGATCAGGAATGTCCTTAGGGCTTGGTTTGCGTAATGTATTTAGTTTATACTGTCTGCTTCATATTAATTTTGTACTGTGTGTACTTCTGAATAAATATTTATAAATAAATATTGTAAGAACTGTAATATTAAACTAGCAGTACTCCACATATATTTTCAAGAAAATGAGAAGGCTAGATCAGTAGATCGAACGAGCATTCACTTGGCAGTGAAGAGTGAAACACTAGTGTATATACCAAAAATCCTATATGATGCACCCTCCAAGGTTATAAGTCCATCTTGAATCATAGTAGCTGCAAATAGTCACAGATTATTATTTTAGCTGCAAATAGTCACAGATTATTATTTTGACATGACAGTTGAAAATTATACCAACAACATGTTGTTAAATATTGCGATATTGTTCTTGTATCAATGCTGAAAAAATTGATACCAAAATTGAGATAAAGCTGACATCGGAAATTGAGATAAAATCCACATATATTTACTAATCCATCATTCCTTAAGGGACAAATATTTCACCCACTTCAAGTTGTCTATGCTCTTTAATTAGTGGAGAACCCATTTTCCACAACAAAAATAGCTGATGAAACCAGCTTATATGAAATAGTACTACTTTTACCTCCTATAAATAGCACATGTGTTACCATTGGGAACTTCATTCCACCATTAACCACTACTATGAAAAGTCTAATACTAAATGTCATATCACAGACGGTTAACCAAAACCGTCCGTATTAAATATAATCACGGACAATTTTGGTTTAGACATCGTTTGTGTTGTTGTCATAGCTAAAACCGTCTGTGAGGACGTAATATCACAAATGGTTCGTGCTGAAAATATCGGGACCCGGAGCAACAACTCCGAAACCCTCTGTGTTAATCACACTATCCCAGGAAAAGCTAGTGCACACAGTGATAACATAGACAAATACCATGCATAATAACATCTTTATTTAACTAATGTCAGCCTGATGGCCAAAGTTTACATCAATGGTCCATAAACCAAATTTAAATATAAGCAGCGGAAGAAGAATTTAAATGAAGTAGCAGCCCATCCAGTCTTCCCACAAGACGAATGACTATAAGACATGGCCTAGACGCAATCCTCACTGAAGGAACGGAGAGAGGGAGGAACGGACGGCCGGATGGGTGCCACGCATCCGAAAATTAAATCGAGGCCGTTGGATTCAAAACGAATGGGTAAATTGTAGTGGACGGCTGAGCTTAGATCGGGGAGAGGATGGATTTAATCTAGGCGCGAAACGTGTCGGCCTGAGATAAATCCGGATTTAAAATTCGTTTTTGATATTTCCGAAAAGCCCGATAGCTTTATAAATACTTAGAAAACAATATTTAAAGTCTAAAAATTCTAGGAAAAATCATAAAAATTCATCGAGACATTTTAGACCTAGGAACAATATTTCCACGATAAAGTTGGTCTTTTAATTTTTACCAAAAATATTTTTAGCTTTAAAGTTGAATTTCAAATTCTAGAAAATTTTCAAAATACTATAAAATGTTGGGGAGCTTGGGAAAAATAAAATGAACTCTGTTTGTCTTTCATAAAATATTTTAAAATACTTTTTCTTGCTCTAGGATTTGGAATACAATCCAGATAACTCCAAATAAATCCCAGAAAAACACAGAAAATCCAAATAAAAGCCAAATACTGAATTTGAAATAATATTTTTACATGATTTTCAAATACCTTTTATTTAATAATAATTTTATGTTTTTAGCTGAGTTACTTTTAAGAAAAGTCTTTTTAAAAAGCTAAAAATGAGCAAATAAAATTTCTAAATTTAATCAATCAAAGAACACTTGTTTTATTTTAAAATAAATTAATTAAAAAAATTCTGAAAATTTTTAAATAAACTGCTGGGCTATTACAAACTACCCCCCTTAAACAGAATCTCGTCCCCGAGATTCGCACGGGCTAGCAAAGAAATAGGTTTGGATCTTACTCTGTATAGCATGTGCTGAGATCTGGTTCAGACGTCCTTTCAAAAAACTTTTGTGGCCTTTTGTTCATTGTCTATAGGTTGTTGGCAGTTGGTGCTCCAGCTTGATGCTTCCAAAGATTAGGAAAGAGTAGACTCAAGGCAAAAGGGGGAACAACGATGTTTTGCGCCACCCAAAACAAAACACCAAACTAGCAAAACCTTTATTAAGAAAATAACAAGCAATAGTTACAGCTGTCGACAAAAGAGAAAACTGATAGCTCATAACTTCGTATACTGTCTAACTTAACAACTTAACCTAAAGAGGAAAGGGTTGTCTTGGAGTGATCCTTCTTAGCTCTCGAGGTACAATCCTTCAAGGCGAAGGTTGAAGTTGCGGCAGAGTCGATGAAGTTCAACCGTTTTCCATCTATAGTTGTTTCGAACAAGGGAAGAGATAGAAATAAGTTTTCAAGAAATGACATAAAGATGAGGAAGGATTAGGAGATAAGGATAAGCAAAAGATTGAGAGATAAGAATAAGCAAAACTTTTGAAATTACTCGTTTATTTAAAATAAATCCTTAAGGTCCAACCATTCTATTCTATCTATGGTCATGTCTTAGGGTCATTATTGCTCTGATACCATCTCTGTCGGGACTCGGAGCAGCAACTCCGAAACCCTCTGTGTTAATCGCACTATCCCAGGAAAAGCTAGTGCACACAGTGATAACAAAGACAAATATCATGCATAATAACATCTTTATTTAACTAATGTGAGCCTGATGGCCAAAGTTTACATAAATGGTCCATAAACCAAATTTAAATATAAGCAGCGGAAGAAGAAATTAAATGATGTAGCAGCCCATCCAGCCTTCCTACAAGGCGAATGACTGTAAGACGTGGCCTAGACGCAATCCTCACCAAAGTCGTCGAAGTCTTCCTCTGAAAGAGTTAAATTGAGCAACATGAGTACAAAAAGTACTCCACAAGGTACACCAGGAGGTTTAACAGAGTTAATGCATACATTTGGAATATCAAAGGAAGGCATAATATTGTTAATTTGCATAAAAGGCAACATTTGAAGTAAATATCATAAAGTAAGTGCAAAAGCTAAATTTATACAATATGTAAAATCAACATTGTAATCAAATAAATAACGTTAGTGCAGGTCCATCCCCTACACCAACCTAACCACGGGCATCCCACCCGGACCATCTTTTCTCAAAAGCAAACTCGTATGGATTCCATCCATCCATACGGTTTTCAAAATCTATCATGGATTCCATCCATCCATATGGTTTCCAAATCTCTCGTGGATTCCATCCATCCATAAGTTTTTCATAAACCATTTTAAAAAACAAAGTCTAATCCGTGAAAAACTTTACTCAGCTTGCCTATGACCGTGGGCACAGCTATCCAGGATAGGTTATACACACTACAGAGGTTGTACAGCTTTACCCAGAAGCATGATCATCCCTTTTTGCCACCGGTTTAACACATTTCCTTAGGTGTGCGGCCAGGAGATCATGACAAGGCTTTTACAACGATCCGTTGTCAACATAATCACGCCGCCACTAAGGTGTCACCATAACATGAAACCACATATTGGAGCCCCCTCTTGTGCCATGTGAGACTTCTCACGGCCTACGCTGCGCCCACATTCAGTCTATAGCGAGATCATGTTGGAACTTCACAAATTATTCAGCCAGGTCTGTCCCATACCAGACTTATGGTAGTACGATAGGGCTTTACAATAGTAGCTCATAGACCGGTCCTTTACTGACTTAGGCACCAACCACATACCCCTTGTGCCTAGCAATCAACATTTCATTACCAAACAACAATGCATGCCAGCAAGCACCCACCACTCTAACCATTTGCCTAAGTCTAAACCAAGTTTTTATACTTTGTTTGGAAATAATTTCATAAACATTCTTGACTCACCAAAGTCAAGAATACAAGATAAAAGTTTATCATTTCATGTGAAAGAATAAGCATGGCTAAGCATTTCTACAAAATTTCTAGTTAATACTAATGTACTAACTAGGTTTTATCTAGGGTTAACAAAGTATAAGTGTATTCAATGTCAAATTTGGCTATACAAGAGATTTAGGCATAACTACAATTTAAACTAGACTTGATCAAAATAAGCACGCATAACAATTTAAAACAACATAAATAATTTCAAATATTGGGTTTAACCTGATCAAAGGTGTAACTTGTCTTGCTCGAAGACCTGACTCGAATCGTTGTAGTCGTTCTCTCCCAGAACGTCAAAATATATACGCGCGAAGAACCAAACAAATAAATTCAAACTAAATTCAAATAAAATTCAAAAAGAGTCTATAAATGGGTAGTTTAGGATTTTATAAGAATTTAGAAATTTTAACGGGTTAAATCGAAGTTAAAATGAGGAAATACGGGCTTCCGAAAGTTTAAAAGAAAGAAAAAGACTGATTTTTGGGAGTTATTTTTGAACTGAGAAATAAGATTTATGACGTCAGCAAAGTTTTTAATTTTTGAATGAATTATCTTTACATTGAAAGAGGTCATATTAATCTGACAGGTGGGGCCGGTCTATGGTGGACTGGGTGCAAGGACGAGCGAGGAAACTGAGGTGGCACACTTGGCTGGCGTGGCATTCAACGCTGAGGTGGCGTCCATAGGCACGAGGTGGCAGCCATGTCACCTACCACGTCGGCTCGGCCGTAGACGTGGCATGGCCAGCGACGGGAGGCGCACGGGAACCGAGGGACACCGGCGAAGAGCGCAAAAGAGAGAAGGAAGCGGCGGCGGCGCACGGCTCCGGCGACGGGGCTCTTCGGTGGCGGATTTGCTCGGAGGAGGGGCAGAGGGTGGTCGCCGGCCCACGGGAAGGCCATTGATGGCGTCGGTGAGGCGGGGAGTGGTTCGAATTGGCGGCGATTGCTCGCCGGAAGACCCACGACGCTCGGCGAAGAAGGAGACGGCACGACGGTGTCTCAGGCACGGGGAGGGGAAATTGACAGAGGGGAAAGGGGGAGCGGCGCACAAGGATCCTCGGGGAGGGGCTTTATAGACACGGGGAGGAGTAACGGCCGAGCATGAGCTCGCCGGAGTTAAGAAAATCAGAAACGGGCGCAGCGGCGTGGATGCAGGGATTAAAGGAGGGGAAACGGGCGTAGATGATCGCGGGAGTGAAGGGTGGACGGCTCGGGGAAGAAGAAGGGGAGAAGGGGGATGAGTCTGACAGGCGGGCCCCGCGTGTCGGCGAGTGAGGGAGAGAAGAAAGGGAGGAACGGATGGCCGGATGGGCGCCACGCGTCCGTAAATTAAATCGTGGCCGTTGGATTCGAAACGAAGGGGTAAGTTATAGTGGACGGCTGAGATTAGATCGGGAAGAGGATGGATTTAATCCAGGCGCGACACGTGTCGGCCAGAGATAAATCCGGATTTAAAATTCGTTGTTGATTTTTCCGAAAAGCCAGATAGCTTTATAAATACTTAGAAAATAATATTTAAAGTCTAAAAATTTTATGAAAATTCATAAAAATTCCTAGAGACATTTTAGACTTAGGAAAAATATTTCCAACTTAAAGTTGGTTTTTTAATTTTTACCAAACATACTTTTTAGTTTTAAAGTTGAATTTTAAATTCTAGAAAATTTTCAAAAAACTATAAAATATTGGGAACCTTGGGAAAAATAAGTTGAACTCTTTTTAGTTTTTATAAAATATTTCAAAAGACTTTTTCTTGCTATAGGCTTTGGAATAAAATCCAGATAACTCCAAATAAATCCCAGAAAAACACAGAAAATTCAAATAAAAGCCAAATACTGAATTTGAAATAGTATTTTTACAAGATTTTCAAATACCTTTATTTAATAATAATTTTATGTTTTAGTTGAATTACTTTTAAGAAAAGTCTTTTAAAAAGCTAAAACAAGCAAATAAAATTTCTAAAATTTAAGCAGTCAAAGAACACTTATTTTATTTTAAATTAAATTAATTAAAAAATTTAAAAGATTTTTGGCTGAATCGTCTCTGATATTTCATAGGCGGTTTGTATTAAAAATTGTCTATGATAATTATTTTATCACAGATAGTTTGTATTAATAATTGTCTATAATAATTTCACTATATTAATTGCAGACCGTCGACCCTCGCAGATCCGCCTTAAGTTTTAGATCTATTTTGACAGCTCTGCTGCTTTTAGGTGGCGAGGCTTTGAGGCCATTTGGTGAAAGGAGACCGTAGATTTCGCAAGAGTGATTGTAGATCCACTAAGTTCTTGACATCGTGGTTAGTAATTTGTTCCTAGCTAATTGCAATATATTTTAGATCTAGCTTTTGGTAAAAGGAGAATTGAAAATGGTTTAGATATAGTTTGATGTAGAGAGAAAATTATTTACATTTAGCTTGTGATTTAGGATTTAGCCAATTCATAGTCTATTTCTTCTTAAATCAATTTAATTTATTATTTTTGGTACATATAGCTACATTAGATCGTATATATCTAGTATACTAAATTGTTAAATTCATAACGTAGGACCGAAGTTGGATGTACGCAGGGAACCATGAGTGAAGAGTACACTAATGGTGTGTCTTCTTTTACAAGAGCTACCGATGAGGATATGTTGAATAAGGGGGTGGAATATATATTGTCCATACATTGACTGCAAGAATCTAAAGATGTTTAAGAACCGAGTGTAGATTGATGCGCACTTGATTCAAATGGGTTTCAAAAAGGGGTATGCACGTTGGACTAGTCATGGTGAAGAGTAGATTACACATGATGGTAGTAATAATGGCATTGCCAATGAAATCAATGATATGCTGCCGAATGATGTTGATTGTGGTTCCGATTCGGATCGGCTGTATGATGACAATCTGGATTAGATGCTTCGCGATGCATAAGGGAACTATGAGGAGAGAGAGAGTACATTAAATTTTGGGGCTTGATGGAGGACTTCGAGAAACATTTGTTCATGTGCTACAAGTCAAAGTACACGAGGTTGTCAGTCGTGCTTGAACTGCTGAAATTGAAGGTAAGCAATGGTTGATCCGAAAGAGTCTCAGGTGTTGTTAGGTCTTTTAGCGGACATACTTGTCGAGGGAAACGAGTTGCCCAAAACCACCTACAAAGTCAAGAATGTTCATTGTACATTGGGAATGGAAGTAGAAAGAATACATGCTTGTCCGAACAACTTATCCTCTAACGTAACGAGTATGCAAACATGCATGTATGTACGGTGTGCAACACATCTCGATACAAGTGTAAGAATCAATCAGATGACGACGAGGGAATATAGGCAAATAAAGGACCTCCTACTAAGGTGGCATGATATCTTCCTGTAATTCCCCATTTGAAGTAGTTTTTTACGAAACCAAAGTAGGAAAAACTGTTGCGTTGGCACTCAGAGGAGTGTAAGAAGGATGAAATGCTAAAACACATTGCTGATTCCGCCCAATGGAGAAACATTGATAGGAGGTTTGTAGACTTTAGTGCATAACTAAGGAATATAAGGTTTGGATTGAATACAGATGGAATGAATCCTTTTCGTAACATGAGCAGCCGACATAGCACTTGTCCCATGACTCTCATCATCTACAACCTTCCTCCTTTGTTGTGTATGAAGTGGAAGTATATTTTGCTATCGATACTTATCCAAGGGCCGAAACAACCTATGAAGTATATTCATGTGTACTCCATGTTTTTATGCACCATAAATGATTATCCTACCCTTACAAACCTGTCGGGCCAAAGTATGAAACGGGCCAAAGCATGTACTCACTTCTTAGATGATACCGAGACTGTGTGGCTGAAGCACTCGTGCAAAACTGTGTACATGCGTCACTGTAGGTTCCTTTGGACGGCTCACCCATACCGCAGGATGAAGAAACAATTCGATGGAGAGAAGGATGACAGTTCGGCTCCAAGGCATTTAAGAGGAAAAGAGGTCTATGATGTGGGTAAGGATTTAGATGTTGTGCTCGGAAAGGGACATAAATTGAGGACCCGTGAGAAGAACATCTGGAAGAAGAGATCAATATTTTGAGACTTACCTTGTTGGGAGCACCTAGAAGTTCGCTACTGCATCGACGTCATGCATGTAGAGAAGAATGTATGTGATAGCTTGATTGGACTCTTACTGAAACATTCATGAGAAAACAAAGGATAGTGTTAATGCATGGCTTGACTTGGTTGATATGGACATCAGACCCGAGTTAGCACCGACAAAGGACGATAAAGGACAAAGTTACCTTCCCCAAGCTTATTACACTCTGTCCAAGGCCGAGAGAACTGAACTGTGCCAGTGCTTGCATGGTGTGAAAGTTTTGTCTGGTTACTCCTCCAACATGAAGAAACTTGTTTTGATGGAAGATTTGAAGTTAATTGGCATGATGATACAGATGCTCTTTATTGCAATTAGAAGTATTTTGCCAATTAAGGTCCGAGAGACAATCAAGAGGTTGTGTTATTTCTTTAGCACAATTGTATAAATGTCATCGATCCCAAAGGACTAGATGCTCTACAGTTCGAGGTGGTGACGACTTTATGTCATCTTGAGATGTATTTGTAACACCCCAGCCAAACAATGGCCTAGAATGCTACCAAACTAACAACATAATAAAACTATGCTAAGGCATTCTATAAAATTTCGGCAGAGCCTCCTTTGTTTATTGATAAAAATGAAGTTCTAACAATATTATCAAAAGGTATGAATTAACCGCAAGCAAAGGAATTTGGCTACTAAGCAGAAACATCTATAAAACTTAAGTAAAGCACGGAAGCAATATAACGAAGTTCTAATCCATTATTACATCTTAATCTGAAGGTCATAATCAAATACCACTTGAACTAATCAACAAATAATAATTAGAGTTCTCTATCTTCTCCATGGTGAATATTTCGTGCAAGTGCAACAATACTAATCCTCTTTATTCCCATGCATGCCGACCTCGTGAAGGTACCTAAAATAAACAAACAACAACAACAAAACAACGAGAAGAGTGAGTCCAATGACACAGCAAGTATAACTGTAACAAATGCAAGCATGAACATTAACTCTCAAGTTAAACATATTACATATGAATTTCATGCTATGCATTATGATCAAAAGTCCATTCTCTCTTCGCATTTTACCGGTAATGTGGAGTGAGCATCCGTCAATGCCCACCCATGCACGTACCCTGCACAGGGACCAATTGCCCACACTCCTACAAGTGTGGGGATCTCGACGCTTGATCACCATGTGACCAAGATTTCAACAATTCTCAGTATGATGCATATATGTGAATGTATCAACAAGATAAACAGGCATTCAACATACTATGCATCAATTCAATCTCAAATAAATGCTATAATGTAAACAGAACATTCATAGCATTAACAACTCATAACTTTACTGAAATTCATAAGTAAAGCATTCATAACTCAAACATCACTCATAACATCCAAATCATCCAATCACACAGATTATAACAACAAGGTTATACTTGCCTCAACCGCGAGACAACGAAGAACGAGCGGAAGGCGAAACCCCCGGAATCTGCTCTCCTCCTGAATAATTAATTAATAATTACTAATATGACAGCAGCGGGTTTCTAGATATAAAATAACAGCAACCCCAATTATCCCAACAATTTATCTCAAATTAAATCCCCAACTCCCCTCGGCCAAATCTGCCCAACCACAGACAGCCGACTTCAAAAATCCATAACTTCTAGTACGTAACTCCAAATTAACCGTTCTCAGACTCTATAGAAAGATAATCAAATTATCTAAATAAACTTAGTTGGGGAGCCTCTCTGATTCGGCCACTAACTAGCCGATCCAAACCCTTTTCTAAAGCATCAAAATTCACGTCGGACTCTCTGGACAGCGCACTAAAACAGTCATAACTTTCACCCAGAAACTCGGAATCCGGACTTATTTACCTCTCTGGAAAGCTAAAACAATTATCTACAACTTTCCCAATTTGAAGGACTCCTTAATCGCCACTATTTCCGTCGAACAAACCGATCTACAACTACCCCGATCTGCAGAACAGTAGCACTAGAAAATTCATAACTTTCGCTACACAGATCCAAATAACGTGTTCTTGTACTCCCTGGAAAGATAATTAAACCCTCTACAACTTTATAGGAGGGGTCCAGACCTGAATCCAGACGAAACTAGATGAAAACCTCTAACCAACAGAAACTATCTTAATAGATCCGAAAACCGACGAATCTAACTCGATTAAAAACTCATCTAGAGATTGATAGGGATTACCCTTGACGACACGACGACGAACACGTCGACGAACATGATGACGAACACGCCCACGATCTCCTCCTCTCCTTCCTCCGGATCCACGCGGTACAGCGACGAACGTCGGCAACGGCGCACCGGGGGAGGAGACGACGTCGACGGAGGCGACGACGACGACGAAGGCGACGACGACACGGCACCGGAGGGCAGCGGCACCACGGCGGAGGCGACACCGGGCTGCGGCGCGGGAAGGCGGCGACCGGCGGCTGCTATGGCAGGGAGGCGCGGCTGCCACGGCAGGGAGGCGCGGCTGCCACGGCGAGGCCGCCAGGCCAGGCACGGCCGCCACGGCAGGGGCAGGCGCCGCCACGGCAGGGCGCGGCCGCCACGGCAGGGATGTGGAGGCGCAGGATGGGAGGCTAGGGGTGAGGGTGGCCTCCTTCCCACTTGGGCCAACAATTCCCACAGGCGAAGCCCGTGCCCAGTTGCCTTAACTTTTCGTAAAATCCCCTAAGCAGTTTATTTTACCCTTTCTTTCACGCCTCTCTTTAATTAAATAAATAATTAATAAAATCGTTCCGGTATTACATTCTACCCCTTAAATGAATTCGTCCCGAATTCTTCCCGGGTCCTAGTATTACACGAACCCCAAAACTTCGCAACTAATGAGCAATTGAATATACCTTGGGTGACCATTCCTTTGGTATCAACCTCGCACAACACATGTAACTCTTACTCCAACTATCAATCGATCTTTTACCTTAACAAGGAGCACCTCCTTTAACCCCTCGGCGCTACAATGTGCTCAAGGTAAACCAACCCTTTCACAGACAAAGTTCAAATGAAAATAAAGAATTCTCATCGCAACCACACATCACCAACTCCCCACCTAAAGGGTCAAATCAAAAGAATGAAAATGAGGATTCAACACGAGACGTCTCCACATTCCAATTAGGACATTTTCAAATAGACAACACACGCCAACATAAAGTCAACTCCAAACCACAAAAGACTTTTGCTATCATCACATAGCTCAAACAAGAATCAATGAGCATTTTACTACCCGAGAATTTGTATATATATTTGCTAGGAATAAACTTCCTTTTTGATCCACAAGATTCCAAATCAGCACACACCACACTGACTCATTTCTCTTAAATTGGCAACATCAACTCTATGCTCAAACCGAGTGCATCTACCACACTTTTGTGGAGAGACTCTCGCCCTCACAATAACATACTCTAGCCAACTCTTCTACCAACAAGGTTACTTTAATAAATAATTTTCAATGCACCTCATCGTTATTTTCTCCTACAATCACTTCACCACATATCTTAAGGATAATCAACATGAAATCCTCGGCTCACACACTCATTTACTACATCCAAGGGATTCTATCAAGGAACATCATAATATTCAGAATCCACTTCTTTCACTATTCTCACGCAACATCATTTGCCTCCACGGTCCTAGTATGGAACACCAAACCCAAAAGTTCCGTCTCCAGGACTCCTATATATGTACTTCCATATAATTAATACAAAGACTCTTAAATTCAGTGACTAACATCTCCACAATCAACCATGCTCAATCATTAACAACCATATGAAACATATTCAACAATCCTTACTATCCCAATAATTCCCGCAACGGTTGGGCTTCTTCACAATTATAAACTCATTAACTACACCATCATAATCATCCTACTAATCCTTGCAAAGTACCCAATCATGATGTTCCAATAAAATTGATCAAGATTCCCACACTTTCAATGATTCTAACGTTCCAGCAAAATGAACGTAACACTCATGAACCACAACTAGGTTCTTCTAGTTGCAACAATATAACTAGTTAGCCCCAAGGACAACATCTTCTTTAAGTCAAATCCTCACCGAGAATTATTCGACAGAATCAATTTATCACTCCATGTTTCTCAAACAACTAGACACCCATAATTCCACCAAAATCGATCATAACCACTCCAACCAGTTGCCATACACGTCCTAAAAGACTTTGCAACCTAAATCAGTTACCCCTTTCTTAGAAGAGGCAAGAAGAAGAAAATTTAGCACAAAGTCCATTTGCAATAAACACAAAACCAAGAAAAACAAAGATCTTGGACAACAAAGGATAAGACCACAGTTGAAAGCACATGCCTCCTTAAGAAGAAAACATCAAATCTCAACCAATACGAATACAATATTGTCATTTGAGCTCAAGAAACTCTTAAGCGGCGAAAATAAGAAGTCAAACACACTTCACACAGATTACACACTTGACTTCAACCTCCAAAACTTTTATCAAACTTTTTCCTTTTAACAAAGGGAACAACCTTCTTTGATTACGGTATCACCTTAACAATTCCAACAAAGAAGAGTTGAAGACCACAACACATTAATTCTTTAAGAACTAATAAAACCCCTCAAACACTTTGCTTAAAACAATTTCAGCTACCACATAAGTCATGAGATCAAAGATCGCATACACACTATCAAAAACTTTTGATTTAAATAGTACCATGGAATTTATTCAAATTCTTCTATTTAATGAACCTTCAACATTACCATCATAACCACAAATGGACCAACATACTAACATCAGAATAATACATTCTTATCAAGCATCATCATATCCTCAACTCCCTTCATAAACTTTTCCAAAAGAAACATAAGAAATCACTTCATCATGTTTCTAATATCTAAATAAGGTTGCAACTACTTGATCTAGGAGAACCTAGTGCATAAGCCACATAAATAGAACAAACCTCTTAAACAAGATGATACTAGAACATGACAATCCCACAAAACATACTAGCATAAATCTCTTACTAGATTTCATATATTCAATTCTTATGGATGCTCAACTTTAATTTAGCACAAATTAATTGTACTCTAGTCATTACCGCAATAATTGATTATTATTTTATCATAACGGCATTCATGATCCTAACTTCGTTTTACAATCATAAAACAATCATGAACATAGATTCAGTATCCTACCTTACATTCAGAAACTAGAACGGAAATGACTTTAAACTTAAATAATACCAGCATGTAAGACAAGTTCCTACTAGTCAATACTTCAACCCTCATCTATTTCTTTATACATTCTTCAACAATCTAGCATGGTAAAAGATAGATGAAACCAGCAATTGTGCATGCTCATAAAGCATCTAAATAAAAGACATATTAAAGGTCAATATTACCAAGGTAATATTCTAACACCTCCTTACTTAATCATTCCAAACGGTCGGATTAATCACTAAAGACACAGATAATTCAATTTATCCAATCATGATAGAAATTTAAACAATCATAATAATCATTCCGGTTCTTATTACACACTCCTCAATAATTCCATGAGTTACTATCATGAATAGACAAATTCTTAATCATAGTTCTTCTAAAAACTATTACAGGGCAATATCAAATTAATCCACTACAATTCCAAAGATGCTAGTTGGAATTAATTATGCACCACGCTAACATATCAACTTGATAATTCAAACCTTATGAATTAGTTTATATGATTACCACCTTCCACTTAAGCATAGCAAAACAACATAAATGATTTTAACACTCTCTTTCAAAAAGAAGAGGAACAATAAACTTCAACGCTCGAGATAAAGAAATACATAGATCCAAAGCTTTCACATAACAATGAGTTTTGCAACTCAAAATTTGCATTAATAAAAGAAACACCAAGCGAACCAACGATCCATGATTCGCAACAAGACAAACTCCCACGAAGGAACTAACCTTAAGTCACAATAAGCACAGGCAGCAAAAGTATCTCATTAGTCCGGAAAGAAAAAACAATAACTGCTTCAAGGAACAGATAGAGACCAATTGCATACCCTCAACTGCAAGAACCACAAACTCAAAAGAAATTCATTAACTGCAATAAACCAAAGATTAGCCGAAATCAACTTAAGGATATTAATAACTTTTCTAAGAAACTCACCCACAACACCTTCAATTAAGTTACCTGAGGTAACTACATTGTTAATCCTTATACAACAACCAATGGTAAAATCTGGCAATGCCAAGGCAGCACATCACAACATCTACATCACCTCATTGACTATTCCCACTCATAACAGTCATAGGAGCAAATCATAATCATACAAGATCATCTCATAATGTAAATCATCAATACAACATGTCAAAAGCATAAATGCAATGCTTGACCCATCCCATCCTACTGTGCACCAGTATGTCAATTTAATAATTTAATTACCACGGACCTAAAGCCCGCTCTGATACCAATCAGTAACACCCGGCCAAACAATGGCCTAGAATGCTACCAAACTAACAACATAATAAAACTATGCTAAGGCATTCTATAAAATTTCGGCAGAGCCTCCTTTGTTTATTGATAAAAATGAAGTTCTAACAATATTATCAAAAGGTATGAATTAACCGCAAGCAAAGTAATTTGGCTACTAAGCAGAAACATCTATAAAACTTAAGTAAAGCACGGAAGCAATATAACGATGTTCTAATCCATTATTACATCTTAATCTGAAGGTCATAATCAAATACCACTTGAACTAATCAACAAATAAAAATTAGAGTTCTCTATCTTCTCCATGGTGAATATTTCGTGCAAGTGCAACAATACTAATCTCTCTTTATTCCCATCAAACAACAACAACAAAACAACAAAGAAGAGTGAGTCCAATGACTCGCAAAGTATAATCAGAACAAATGCAAGCATGAACATTAACTCTCAAGTTAAACATATTACATATGAATTTCATGCTATGCATTATGATCAAAAGTCCATTCTCTCTTCGCATTTTACCGGTAATGCGGAGTGAGCATCCGTCAATGCCCACCCATGCCTGCACCCTGCAGGGACCAATGCCCACACTCCTACAAGTGTGGGGATCTCGACGCTTGATCACCATGTGACCAAGACTTCAACACTTCAAGCATGATGCATATATGTGAATGTATCAACAAGATAAACAGCATTCAACATACTATGCATCAATTCAATCTCAAATAAATGCTATAATGTAAACAGAACATTCATAGCATTAACAACTCATAACTTTACTGAAATTCATAAATAAAGCATTCATAACTCAAACATCACTCATAACATCCAAATCATCCAATCACACAGATTATAACAACAAGGTTATACTTGCCTCAACCGCGAGACAACGAAGAACGAGCGTATATGCGAACCCCGAATCTGCTCTCCTCCTGAATAATTAATTAATAATTACTAATATGACAGCAGCGGGTTTCTAGATATAAAATAACAGCAACCCCAATTATCCCAAAAATTTATCTCAAATTAAATCCCCAACTCCCCTCGGCCAAATCTGCCCAACCACAGACAGCCGACTTCAAAAATCCATAACTTCCAGTAAGTAACTCCAAATTAAGCGTTCTCAGACTCTATGGAAATATAATCAAATTGTCTAAATAAACTTAGTTGGGGAGCCTCTCTGATTAGGCCATTAACTAGCCGATCCAAACCCTTTTTCTAAAGCATCAAAATTCACGTCGGACTCTCTGGACAGCGCACTAAAACAGTCATAACTTTCACCCAGAAACTCGGAATCAGGACTTATTTACCTCTCTGGAAAGCTAAGAAACTTATCTACAACTTTCCCAATTTGAAGGACTCCTTAATCGCCACTATTTCCGTCGAACAAACCGATCTACTAAACTCTGTCCAGAACTACCCCGATCTGCAGAACAGTAGCACTAGAAAATTCATAACTTTCGCTACACAGATCCAAATAACGTGTTCTTGTACTCCCTGGAAAGATAACTAAACCCTCTACAACTTTCTAGGAGGGGTCCAGACCTGAATCCAGACGAAACTAGATCAAAACCTCCGACCAACAGAAAACTATCTTAATAGATCCGAAAACCGACGAATCTAACTCGATTAAAAACTCATCTAGAGATTGACAGGGATTACCCTTGACGACACGACAACGAACACGTCGACGAACACGACGACGAACACGCCCGCGATCTCCTCCTCTCCTTCCTCCGGATCCACGCGGTACAACGACGAACGTCGGCAACGGCGCACCGGGGGAGGAGACGACGTCGACGGAGGCGACGACGACGACGAAGGTGACGACGACACGGCACCGGAGGGCAGCGGCACCACGGCGGAGGCGACACCGGGCTGCGGCACGGGAAGGCGGCGACCGGCGGCTGCTATGGCGAGGCGCGGCCGCCACGGCAGGGAGGCGCGGCCGCCACGGCAGATGGCGAGGCGCGGCCGCCACGGCAGGGGATGGGGAGGCTAGGGTTAAGGGGTGGCCTCCCTTCCCCACTTGGGCCAACAATTCCCACCTGGGCCGAAGCCCAGGCCCAGGTTGCCTTAACTTTTCAGAAAACCCCCCCTAAACATTTTATTTTACCTTTTCTTTCTACGCCCCTCTCTTTAATTAAATAAATAATTAATAAAAATCATTCCGGGGTATTACAGTATTTCCCTCCATTGTTTTTCAATATATTGGTCCATCTCATTGTTCACATTGTGTGAGAGATAAAAATGTGTGGACCCATGTTCCTATGTAGCATGTACCCATTTGAGAGGTTCATGGGAATTCTTAAGTCCTATGTATGAAATCGATGTCAGCCAAAGGGTAGCATCGTCGAAGGTTATACAACTGAAGAGGTCATTAAGTTCTATGTCGATCACGTGGCTCAGGTCGAACCGATAGGTGTGCCTCGATCTCGCGATGAGGGGAGGCTCAAAGGCATCGAGACCATTGGAAGGAAAGCAATCACTCCATATATGGATGCATATGCACAAGTCCATTTCATAGTCTTGCAACACATGATAGAAGTGTCCTCACATATCAATTTGCACAAGGACATGCTTCGGCAACAGAATTCGGAGCGGCCAGATGTTTGGATCACGAGACAACACAACAATCAGTTCAACCAATGGTTGAAGAAGAGATTCGCTAGAAGCTCGTCAAGTGATATGCTGACATGGTTGGCAGAAGGGCCAATATTTACAGTGGTGACCTCGCAAGGATATGACATAAATGCGTACACATTCTATACACAAACTCAGGGTTGAGGAACTCCTATGTGATTTTCAAGAACTCCTGCGCTGTTGGGACCACCTCCCATAGGTGAAGGTCAACAAGCACGGTGTCAAGCTATACTGGACGCCTCACCACAGACGGTTCATATGGAGCCATCTGTGCTTTAATTATAACATACGGTTCATGGCTAAAACCGTCTCTAAAACTATCATAGATAGTTAGGTTTAAAAGCCATCTATGATATACGCATTATCATAGGCAGTTTTTAATTAGAATCGTCTATGAAACTATCATAGACGGTTTTTATTTACAACTATCTGTGTTTTATCCTTTTTCGTATGAACTACAGAAGCTACTAAGACGAGAGACAAACTCAAGGCAAATTTATTATAAAAGACCCAAAAAAAGAGATACCCAGATCTTAGTCTTCTGGGTTTCATATGCTTCTTCTTTGACTTTTGGAGTTGGAGGATCAGCCGCTGAGTTCTCGAATGCCGTGAAGATTGTCCTTACCCTCTCCACTTCCTCATAGCCTGGGCAAATCATTAGTATGGCCCATAATCTCAAAGAGGATGCCATGATAAGTTTCCTCATAATTGGCCGCTTCTGCTAGATCGGCAATGTTATCGATGTGTCTCTCCACTGCTGCAAGAGCTTCTTTCACTTTGTGCACATTGTGGAGAAGAACGAGGCTTCGGGCGGTTTCCCTTCCCTGAGTAGTAACGAGACACATCCGTCGATGGAGGATGATGAGGTCCAATGACGGATGGAAGCAAGTCGAGGAAGGAGAGCACGGTGTGAGCGGAGGAGCTGCTCTAGACGTAAATTGTTGGCCGCCTGTGTAAGGTTGCGGCCAAACAACTCATGACGGACAGATGAGAGGAGGGAGATCAAAAGAATATTAGATGCCATTATTGAGAAATCTAGTGAAAAAGATGAGGGAGATGATAGTTTAGAAGAGCTAGATTAGGGCGCACATATTTAAGCGTTATCACAGTTGGTTCGTATACCACCATCTCTGATATTAATATCATAGACGGTTCGTATAAGAAACCGTCTATGATATGTGACTTATCATAGATGGTTCATATAACAAACCGTCTCTGATATGTCGATTATCACAAACTAGTCATATAACAAACCATATCGATAATGACATGTCACCAATCCGTGGCGTATCCTCGTGATTTCGATCTCACCCGTCCATTCTCTCCACATCGAATGGCGGTCTTCGTTCCTCCCACCGCCGCCTTATTAATTACTCTCCTCTCCCTTTCCACCGGCAGTCACGCGTGAGTTTATCTACTAGCTTCATGCATCCTCCGGATCCCCTCGACGACGCTGACTACCACCGTGAGTTAGCTCCTCCACCTCCTGTAGTGACACTACGGTGCACTGTTGTTCCTAGCTAGTTCATCCATCCTAGCTTGTTCCTCAATGACACCGACTACCGCCGTGAGCTAGTGCCTTCGTTGGGACACCACGGTCGATTGCATAACACACTCTTGTCGTACAAGTGTCTTATGTAATCTCACCGTCGTGACACAAAGGTGATGCTATCGTCTCTCCATTGCCAGTGATATCCGGCCGCCATCCGATTCCATCCCTCTCTTCCTTGATGGCGGGCGCCAAGGACATCGCGCTGCATCCAGCTTCTCACCGTCTGCTAGGATCTCGCTTCTTACATATTCTTGTTGTGTTAAAGAGTTGCGTTCGTTATTTTGTTATACTATAATGGTGAATTCTAATCTTAATGGAAATGGAATGTGTTGTTGTATTTGCCACTGTATTTGCTTGTTTTCAAATGGCATAGGTAATATTATTTCTTGAGGTTATCGAAAAAACAGAAAAAGTTTAGGTATAGAATGAACTATCCCAGACGGTTCTATAAACCAATAATCTGTGATACTCACCAATCATTGACGGTTAGTAACTTGAATAGTCTATGATGTGTGAGTATCACAGACGGTTTTTGGGTTGAGCCGTCTATAATAGTTTTCTTCACAGACGATTCTAGTTACAAACCATTTGTGTTGTTTTTAACACAAACTACTCACAAACCGTCTGTGATAACCTTCGATTATCACTAACACATAATACAAAGTGTTCGAAAATTGTCGTGACGACAATTCGAACCGTCTGTAATGACCCTTTTTGTAGTAGTGACCACAAATGTGTCGGATACAAAGTCAAACCATTCATACTTGCTAACTAAGTTGTTCAAGTTTTTTATGTAATCGACCAGGCAAATAAGAAGTGCCACGTAGTTCTTCATGGAAAAAAGAGGATTATCGGAGTTGTGAATGTAGTGAACGAGGAAGAATGCAATCAATTTGATGAGTTGCATCCTTTCGGAAATGGCATACGAGTTGAGGAATAACAATGTGATGAGACTAGCTACATACGCATCGATTATCATAAACAAGATTTCAACAAAATAATATCGTTAGTGTAGGAGCCGACCAAACACTAACCTATCAACAGGTATCCCACTTGGTCCATCTTTCCTCAAAAAGATCTCATATGGATTCCATCCATCCATAAGCATTTTATAAAACCATTTTGAAAACAAAGCCTAATCCATGAAAACGTTACTTAGCTTGTCCATGACCATGGGTATGGCTATCCAAGATAGTTTTACACTCCGTAGAGGTTGTACAATTTTACCTACAAGACTGAGAAAATCATAACAAGGCCTTTATAATGCAAAACCTTTAATCTGGCCAAGCTAACACTAATGTTTCACCCCAGTAAGAAATCCACTAGACCGGGACCCACTTTTGAGCCAAATGAGACTTCACATGGCCTACGCCACACTCACTTTCAACCTACAGCGGGACTCAGGTTGGGACTTGTAAATTAGTCAGCTAGGACTATCTCATACTAGCCTTGTGGTAGTACAATAGGGCTTTGTAGAAGTAGCTCATAGACCGGTCCTTAACTTGACTTAGGCTCAAACCACATACCCCTTATGCTTGGCAATCAATATTGTGTCACCGAACAACAATACTTGCCAGCACCCACCACCAAACCATTAGCCTAGATCCAAACCAAGTTTTATATTTTGTTTTGAAAACATTTGAAAAGTTTATCCTTTTATGTGAAAAGGTATCCTAGTATATGATTATCCTAAGCTTTGCTAAGCTTTCCTACAAAATGTCCAATTAATACTAATGTATCAACTAGGTTTTTCTCTATGGAGCAAGGCATAGGAAGTTCAATGTCAAATTTGGCCATAACCAAAGGAATTGGGTATAACTAGAATTTAAATCGAATTTAAACTAGTTTTGAATAAAAGTATGCATTCATAATGATGTGACCACGCCACAAACACATACGATCATACCGCCCAATATCAAGATTGAACTAAAGGTGAATTCGTTTCTTCAGCTTCAACATAGTTTAAATGAGAATATGGTGATACCTAATGATAAAAATATATATTTTTATAGCACCACATCACTTTTACACCAATTCAAGTAAGAGATCAAGTTGGACTTGTTTTGGAATCCAATTTGGCCTTCAGATCAATTCGGATTCAGCCTGACACGCCCAACTTCAAATGTGCATAACTTTCACATACGAAATCCGTTTGAGATCCACGAGTACTTGTTGGAAAAATTTTCTCGTCCTCTTTCCAATGGATCTGGTATCACCTCTAAATTCCTTCTGTACGCACTGCAATCATCAAAATAGTCTGCATTTGGCTCGTACTAGAATCGGATTCAGACTGCTATTTTGGTTTAGCCCTTGTGCAAACTTCTGTTCTTCAGTTGTGTCGGATGGCCACCTGTTAGGACAGCCTTCGAAATCCCACCTTTTGAACTCAATAAAAATATTTGCAATTTCAGATTGCTTGTTATCTTGTTCTTGTGTGTTCTTCGGTTGCATGCATGAATAGACCTTTGTGGTCAGGTCAACCGTGTTCTTGGCACGGTTGATAACGACTTGGAGTGTGGTTCCGCGATTGCTAAGGCGCAAGTGACGTCGTTCGGTTGTAGTCGGTTCGCAACGGTCACCTCCACCAAAATCGAAGTTATCATCCTATCGGAAGATCAGGACCCATCGCCTCATTATGTGGTATCAAAGCTTCGGTTGACCGGTAGAAATTTCTTGTATCGCTAGTTAGTAGATTGATTTTTATTTCCCATAGTCCAAAAAAATTACCCTATAAAAAGAGTTAATTTCCGCTGTCCAAACCCCGTTGTGCATTTCAATCTGTTAGTTTTGGTTTGTTAAACTGAATTTATGTATGTTTTAGCTTTGTCTAGTTGCTGGTCATATCCTTGATTCCACAAAAATCCAAATAAGAAAACTTCCCCCACTCCAAACCCTAATTCCAATTCAGCTGAAATTTCCTTTCTCTGCAGCCGCCACAAAAAAGTTATAACTTTTGATTTCGTGATTTTTTTGTGTGAGACCACCTCCATTAGATTCATAACTTCATTATCTTTCTGTCTGTAAAATTTTGCATCAATTCAGTATGTCAGTAAAAAGATATCTGCGGTGCAAGTTGACCTAAAATTCCAGTTTGAATCTGCAATAGTCTGCAGTTGTGATTTTTGTGCGAATTTTTCCGTCGGTTTCCAGAACTTGGTCCCAAAACAAACGTTGTAGGAAAAGCCGTCAGAAAACAAATAAAAAAAGAATCATTGAAAAAGAGGCAACTGACAGAAAGTTACGGCCAAAATACCGATGTGCTGTCCAGTGGACAGAAATCTTCAGTTTTCAATTTTGGGTCAATCATTGTGTTCTTCAATTCCAAATTGCATTCTATGGAGTTATCTTCTGTCTATCACTCCTATACTTTGTTATACACTTATTTAGCCTTCATTCATCCTTGTTTCATCAGCAACATAGGCTAAGTGCTAGATATGAACTATAATTCAATTATATGCAATTTCTGAAATTAATTTATTGTTTTCCTTTGCAACAAAATACATAGCCTATCCAAGCTCCATTTCTCAACTAACCGAACAGGTCTCATTGTACGGTAATCGCTATACCAATCACCTAAGTCGATTATCATGAACCACCACCGGTTGCACCACCTGTTTGCTTTGGTAAGAACTTGTAAGAATTTGGTAAGAGCTTGAGAGATACGTTAGTTGATAGGAACATATACTTGTGATTTGTTTCCTTGTTTTCTACTAACCATGGCAGGCTCACGGGATGATTACGAGATAGATCTACATCTTCGAGCCATTGACCGGGAACTCAAAAACATTCGTGAGGAAGATGCATGCTTGAGACAAGCTTGTTCACCACGGGAGGTATATGATCATGATAGTACGTCCGATAAAACTAAAATCACTTTGCCATCCTTTGCTGGTGAATTTGATCCTGATGCCTATATTGACTGGGAGATAGCACTAGATAAAAAATTTGAATATTATGACTGGTCTGATAGGCAAAAGATTAGAATTGCAACAAGTGTTTTTATTGATGAGCAATACTTTGGTGGAAGTAGTTAAGTAAACTTGGAAGAGTGCCTCAAACGTGGCATGCATTAAAGAAACTTTTAAGAGATCACTTTGTTCCTAAATATCATGCTGATTATTTGTTAGCTAAATTGCAATGTTTAAAATAACGAAGTAGAACTATAAGAGAATATTCTCATGAATTAAAAGCTCGTTTATTGCATTGTGGCTTAGAGGAACATGCTGAAGCTACAGAGAATAGATTCTTATGTGGGCTTAATAAAGAAATTCAGGACCTTCTCATTCACGAAGAATATAATTCTCTCCTTCATTTGTTTATACTTGCTTGTAAGGTTGAAAGTCAGATTGAGGAGAAATTGAGAGTGCTTGATGATAAGAAATATGAGAACAAACCCACGTTTGTGCCTTTTTCTATGACTAACAACTTGCATGTAGTTGAGAACAATGTCGAAGAGGATCATGAGCTGATTGAACCATTGACTCCATTGGTTGAGAACGAAGATGAGGAGATGGATGCACCTACGTCATCTGAGGAGAGCCAAAAAGGTAAAGGACATGGTGCTATCATCACGCACGATGAGTATGCTTGTGAAGAATTACAATTATCCACTGTTTATGCTAATCTAGAGCAAAACTTAGTGGAAAAATATTTTGACACACAGATGTTTCGGGTAGAGAATTCAGACTGCGTTGACTTGAGTAAACCATGTCATGAAATAAATAAATTGCCTACTGTTTTAAGTGATTCTTGTGATGAATTAATCACATACAATGATCATGTGGCTTTGGTTAGATATAAAGAAGTTTTGACTAGAATTTCTCCTGCTAATTCATTGTGTTATATCATATTGGATCTACCTATGAAATTGTCACATGCTATGGAGAAGGTTTATGAACTTGCATGTTCGAAATTCTTGTTTAGTGCCGACACCCCTGGGTATAAGTTTAATTTAATTGGAGAATATGGTGTAGCAAGTCAATTTCTTGTATATCGAATATGCATAACTTGTGATCACATGGATAAATTGAAATTTGTTGTTTTGAACAACGCTTGTATGCTCAATCTTGTTCATTATGAAAGAAAAATAAAATTTAGTGATCATTCAATGCCTATGCGTTCTTCTTTTGTTGAACCATCTAATATTGACAATCTGAATAATGAAATTGATGTATGTAAGAACTTGCAAATCTTTTCAACCTTACTAGATGAATTTGCTGTTGCTCAATTGAAATCTGATTATATGGATAAACGTTGTTTGATTTTACAAGTTGTAGCTTCGCCCATATGTGCCACCACTGCAAGTTTACAACTTCAGAGACTTGAATTGCATAAATGCTTCACTTACATTTGCAAAATTAGTTGTAATAATTGTTGTGTGAGAAATTTTGATTTGCTCATAAACATATATGATTACTCTTGGGTTAATAATACAATGAGCTTTAATGATCACTGCTGTTTAATAACATTAATTGTGCAACAACGGAGAACTACTAAAACGGATGACATATACATATACCATACATACACCTTAGCTCTTTGTTACCCTATTTTCAGCTTATCAAAAGTCGAGGATGGCTTTGTTTTCAAGAAGGGAATGATGATGAGAACATGTACTCTATGGATACAATCATATTTGTTGTGCTTGTTGTTCCAATTACAATAATTTCTACGCATCCCTTAAATTATCAGGTGAGTCTGTTTCAAACAGGTTTTACTTTGTTTGATAAAGAACTTATGATATTACATAATGAGAGTTTGTTGCGTTTATTATCATGTACCAAGATTTATGATCAAGATTATACAACACGTGAGGCTACACATATGTTAAAACTGATGATGGTTTTCTGTCAAGAAGGGGAGGATGATGTGACCACGCCACAAACACATACGACCATACCGCCCAATATCAAGATTGAACTAAAGGTATATTCATTTCTTCAGCTTCAACATAGTTTAAATGAGAATATGATGCTACCTAATGATAAAAATGTATATTTTTACAGCACCACATCACTTTTTTACACCAACTCAAGCAAGTGATCAAGTTGGACATGTTTTGGAATCCAATTCGGCCACCAGATCAATTCGGATTCAGCCTGACACGCCCAACTCAAATGTGCATAACTTTCACATACGAAGTCCGTTTGAGGTCCACGAGTACATGTTGGAAAGCTTTTCTCGTCCTCTTTCCAATGGATCTCGTCTCACCTCTAAATTCCTTCTATACACACTGTAATCATCAAAACAGTCTGTGTTTGGCTCGTACTAGAATCGGATTCAGACTGCTGCAATGTTGTCAAGTTCAAACGAACATAACTTTCTCATACGGACTGCACCCTACTAGTTTTCTGGGATTTCGTTTAGTTTTGGTTTAGCCCTTGTGCAAACTTCTGTTCTTCAGTTGTGTCGGATGACCACCTGTCAAGACAGCCTTCAGAATCCCACCTTTTGAACTCAATAAAAATATTTGCAATTTCAGATTATTTGTTATCTTGTTCTTGCATGTTCTTGATTGCATGCAGAATAGACCTTCAGGGTCGGTCAACCGCGTTCTTGGCACGGTTGATAACGACTTGGAGTGTGGTTCAGCGATTTCTAAGGCGCAAGCGACGTCGTTCGGTTGTAGTCGGTTCGCAAGGGTCACCTCCACCAAAATCGAAGTTATCATCCTATCGGAAGATCGGGACCCATCGCATCATCACATAATAATTTTAAAAACAACATAAATAATTTGAATTACTGGGTGCAACATGGTCAAAGGTGTAACTTGCCTTGCTCTGAAGTTTGCTGTTGAGGATCGTCACGAAGGTACTCTCCGGAATAGTCGTATTCTATACGTGAAAAGCGACCAAAACAAAATAAATCGAAAAAATAAAAAAATCTAAAAAATTATGAAATATATAATGTAAGATTGATTATGAATTTAAATGAATTTAGGAGAAAGAATCAATGGATTCGGAGTTCGTATGAGGGAGAACGAACATCTGGAAGATCGAATGGAATAGAAATTCGAGAAAACGAACATCAGGAAGATCGAATGGAATAGAAATTCAACAAAAATTGCAAAACGAGGGAAAATTCTAGGGAATCTTATTTTTCTGGAATTTTTGGAATTTTGTGAGTATGGCAGGTGGGTCCCACATGTCATTTGGCTCAAGGAAAAATATTTGAAGGCTATGGAAAAATGGGGATTCGAATACAAGGTCTCAGTAGTGTATGCGCTAGCTTCTATCTCATAACCAACTAAGCAATGGTTCTCACGTGATATAAACTGAAGGAAAAAGTTTTGAAGAAAAGAATGGATGGATCAAACCACTGCAAGGCGGCGGCTCTACCGTGACAGCTTGTCGGCGAGGGGATGAGTGGGTGGTGTGGCGAGAGGGCAAAACAGAGTCGTGGAAGCCTCAGGAAGAGATGGCCGGAGGCTGCACCGGCTGATGTGGTCCACGGCAGTGGCTACTGCACAAACAAAATGGTGATGGCATGGGGGGCGACTGAGTCGGAGGTGATTTCTTGCCGGTGCTCCACTGGCGAGCAAAGGGAGAAGCGGATGGGCTCGGTGCTATAGGCACTGAGGATGGAGATTGAGGGAGGATTGGCGTGCGGATTGAGGAGGGAATGGAGTGGGAGGCTTTTATAGGAGCTTAGGGTGAGTAGAATGCCGGTGTTACTCGACGGAGTAAAGGCGGCCATTGGTGGTGGGTTCAAGGCAGTGGCGGGGTTTAATGAGCGAAAAATGGATAGGAGAGTGGGGGAATGAAGAGGGGAGTGACTAAGGCTAATAATGGTAGCAATTGCCAGAGCCAACGAGTGGAAACAGACGAATTTAAGAGCTTAAGGGGTGCGGCAATGGCAGCCATGGCAGTCAGCATCGGGAAGAAGGGGAAGGAAGAAGAAGGTGGTGGGTCCCACGTGTCAGCGAGTGAGAGAGGTGAGGGGAGGGAAGCGGACGACTGGATGTTTGCCACATGACGCAAGTAGGCACTCGGAACAGTCAGCACAGAAATGAAGGGGTAGGTGGCAACGGACGGCCGGGATTAAATTGACCGGGGTGGCAATCAGAGCTACGCTTGACACGTGTCAGCCCAGAGAGAGTTTGGGTTTAAATTTTTTTTTATAATTTTTAGAAAATCTAAGAACTTTCAAATACACTTAGAAAATAGCAAATAAAGTATGAAAAATTTAGAAAAATTCAAAGAAATTCCTCAATATATTCTAGACTTAGGAAAAATATTTCCAACATAAAGTTGGTCTTTACATTTTTTACATAAATACTTTTTAGCTTTAAAATTGATTTTTAAAATCCAGAAAATAGAAAATCCATATAAAAGTCGAATGCTTTAAAATAATTAATTTAAAATAGGATTTTTATATAAATTCAAATACCCTTTATTTAATATATTTGTATGTTTTTTAATTAAATTACTTTTAATAAATGCCTTTTCAAAAGTCGAAACAGCATATAAAATCTCCTAGATTTAGGCAACCAAAGAACACTTGTATTATTTTAAGTTTAATTATTTTTCACTAAAATTTTGAAATAAACAACTGTCTTGTTACACTATCACACTGACATCCAAGTAGGCCCCTATTCCCCTAACCATTTTCTCTCCTCCATCCGAGCCCGACCACAACGAGATAGTGGCGAGTTCGTGGAAGAACTGTGGTGCGCCTTGGGAGGCAACATGCTCCCGGTGCATGCCCCCACCAAGTCCCGACGCAATGACCAAAGCCGCAAACTTTCCCACCCATGCTTGAGTAAGAGTAGAGCAAAATAGAAATAGAAGCTAAATCAAAATGCATAAAGTAAAGAGGAGAAGAGTGAACCATCTCGGTAGGACAAAGGGGAAGTCAATGTGGCGGGCAGGCGCCAAGGTCGACCAGTGGGAGGCATAGTGGAAGCTTAATAGAATGCGTAGGAGCACCGTAGTTGGCCCGAGAAGCCATGTAAATAGTAGCTGGACTAGATGTATGGCACACAACCATGGCCCCCTATTGTCGGACTGGATGTATGGCACATGACCATGGCCCCATAAGGCCCAAATCGATGACACCGAGGCTGCAAACCAAGGGAAACTGAAGACTAGAGTTGAGGGAGAAGACCATGAGGTCAATAGCATGGTTACTAGCAACGAGATGTAGTCCAACGGTGGCACGCCCAAAACCCACCGAGGAACCGAACCAAGCCACTATGGATCATCAAAAAAGGGTGGGGTAATGAAGAGGAAAAGTAATGGAAGCACCCAGAGACTCACCAGCGGTGAGCCCAGGGTCGCGCCCATGGTGCTGCTTGAACTATCAAACCGATGAAACAGAGAGGAAGAAGGGAAGTAGTGCATAGGGAATATCGGCGGAGAGATTGCTAGCGATGGACCTCGAGCCAGCGGCAAGCTCCTGACTAGTGCACCCTAGGCGCCGAGGCAGCGGCATCATGTAGAGGAGAGAGAAAGGGCAGGGACTTGTGCACATGCATGGGGATGTGGGTGCCGAAGAGGTGTCGTCGGCAGTGTGTTAGTGTTGTGTGTGTGTGAAGGAAAGGGGGGCAGATGGTACTTGGTGTTTGGTGTTGTGGGATTCAGTCCGGTGTGGGTAAGGCGGTGGTGTTTGGCTCATAGGATAGTGTGTTTTAAGTATGGAGTTTGGCATTTGTACATGGGAACAATGTCGTTCGTCTTTGTGCATATATTGCTATGGTGTATGGAGACTGGATGATGCTTGTACAGGTGAAGGCTATGGATTGGTGGTGTCCATGCATCATCCTCGAGGTTAAACATGCAAGTACATGATATAATAGTGGGTTATGATGGATACTTGATACTTTTTCCCTTACACTTTATTTTATGACGATTATATGTTATTCATTCCTTGATAAGTGATTCATATGGTTGAATGGCAAGATTGGCGAATGTTGCATCACGCAAAATGCATATGAGCGGTGGTGAGTAAATTATATAGCTAATCCGGAGTGCATGTGCCAGGTCTGTGAGAAAGCTATTTGACTAATCTGGAGCGCTCTTGAGTAAGACCTAGAGAGGTAGGCACCTCCACGAGATGGAGAAAAAAATCTAATTCGGTATGAAAGCCACTCGACAGGAGTGGATTTTGCGACCCCTTATGAAAGTGGATGGGGCAAGAGTGGTTCATCTATAGGTGAACACTCTGCTATACTGATATAGTAACAGTCACATTGCATCGCATGAAACAACTAATAGATAGTGATATAGTTACAGAGATTATGACTCATAGTTCACAGATATGGAATGTACTGGATTACTGTGTTAATGCCACTATTTTATTGTGTGCATACTGAGTCTTCGGACTCACCCTTGTTTATTTGTGGATTTTTTAGGATGAACAATAAGCGCAACATGTACGGGTAGGAGTAGCATATGTATTCCATGTGCAAATAGTAATTTACACACCACCTTCAGTTGATATTTTTAGATATGTGTGGCTCATGTGTTTCCCTTCGATAATTGGTAAATTTGTACATTTGTTTCAATACTCATCATTAAGTGTATGCTATTTAACATGACATTGAAATTTAATAGAGGAAATGCTGGCTAAATCTAGTAGCAATGGGTGTAAATGGTAGTGTTATAGAGTAGTGGTAGCATTCCAGGCTCAGAGGTCGGACCGGGGTGTTATACAAATAATTATCACTAAGAAATCCATACCAAATTCACATCCGTTCATCACTAAGAAATCCATACCAAATTCATACCCATTCAGCAGTCATGGAGAATTACTAATATAACCCGTGCATGTGTGTTTATATATGTACATACACACACACACACACACACACACACATATATATATATATATATATATATATATATATATATATATATATATATATATATTCCACAGAAGAACCTTTTAGTTTTAGGTGGTGGTGAAGGATTCTATATTCTGCAAAGATCATATTACTATGGGGTTTACATGCAATTGTCAACTGTATTTTACATGACATCTCGAGCACGATGCTCAACTTCCTTGCAAATCCCTTCAAAGCTCCACGTCCACGTGGCTCAATCTCTGCTACCTTCCATTAAGTTTCCTGTATCTTCTACCATTGAACACTCCCAAATATTTTGACACATTTCAAAAATATTAAGAAAAAATTGAAACCTGTCCAAATTTTTGAATTTATTTTGAATGAAAATATTTTGGAGTTCATATTTTTCCTTTTCTTAATTTATTTGCATTTCTATATTTAATAGCGTGTTCTAAAATTATCCAAATTCTTTTATTCCTGAAATCCCGAAAATGTGCCTTCCCTATTTGAAGGCTCATCAAGAGCACCATCTCTCTCGGCCCCCATCTCTCTGTTCCACTGCTCTATTCTGTGCCCATAGCCTACCTGGTAATTCTTCCCCTAGTAGTCTCCATGATATGCCTAGCCACGTCGCGCCCCAGAGCATTCTCTGGCCGCAGCCAGCTCGCGTCCTCGGCGTCGTGCCGCCCGCACCGGATCGCTGACATCGCCATTGACCCCACTGCCTTGGAATTAGGTCCGATTCCGAATGACTTCACTTTAGTATTGAAATTTTACGGTAACTAAAATTGACTTATTTAACATATTTAAATTTAAAAAATTTAAAAATAGAAAAAATATGCTAGGTTATCATAGGCAATGCAAACGAATACAGGAAAAAAGAACCAGTAAAAAAACTCAAGAAAGTCAAAAGTTTATGAATAGTAAAAAATAAGTCAGAAACCAAAAGCTGAAGCTGAAACGAGCGGGAAGTAGTTTATATTTTTTAAATTTTTGGTTTATTTTTGTCTTATTTTTTATATTGTCTATGATGATGTAACACTTTCCCAATAAAGTATGAAACTTTAAGGAATCAGTGAATCACGGGAATAAAAGGCAGTGAACTTGAAAGTGAAGGTATACAAACATGAAGATTAAAAAAGTGCGGGCCTCAAAATTAATTAAATTGATATTATAATCAAAAGAAAATGAAAAATTAATTCAAAATTATCGAACTACAGAACAAATCTGCAACTTAAGACAGCGTAATGTCAAAAGGAACAAAGATTAGGTTAAAATATCTCGTCGCGGTTGCATCAGCTACTAAAAATCGTAAATGGAAAAGCATACTAATAAATACATGTAAACATGTAAAAGAACAGTGGAAGTTTAAAAGTGAATTTTATTGGAGATCTAGACGAAATCCACCAAAGTCAACACCAAGTCAAGTATAGAGTTATCTGTTGCTGTTAATCACGATACTTTATTGGAATGCTAATGAAAGTAGATCTTGCACTTTTTTGCTAGTATGCATTATCACGATTTGCCCATGACAAAATGAACCAATTAGATTGCTGGCTTCATTTGGCCGCTGATTTATTTATGCGGTTGTCGGAAAAGATGATTCCAGAAAGGCGAGATCGTGAGTACTTGCGATATATAAAATCAGCACTTGCATGATATGTAACCCCATATGGTGAACGGACTGTTGCAAACGTTAGTTTCCAAATAAAGATGGGATTCATATTTTATAGTTGATAAAGATGGGCTAGTTAATTAATCAATCAAACCTTGTTTTTTAACCTCAAAGAACGGCTCTACATTTGTTGGTTCCCGCTGATGAATGCAGTGAGTACACTTAATAAAGTAAGACTAAGCGTATGAAGAGTTAAGAGTACCTAAAACAAGAAGTAAATTTTGCAAAAAACGCATTATTTTTTGTAAAACTATCATAAAATCATATTTTCACGAATCAATTTCATAAAACCA
Organism: Bonia amplexicaulis; assembly: GCA_036346245.1. Classification (NCBI taxonomy): domain Eukaryota; kingdom Viridiplantae; phylum Streptophyta; class Magnoliopsida; order Poales; family Poaceae; genus Bonia; species Bonia amplexicaulis. The sequence goes on along the minus strand of JAYGGG010000316.1, from coordinate 173,071 downwards.
CACTTACTTTTATTAACATTTCACAAAACCATACTTTTAAGCAATATTGTTATATGCATGGAGCTTGGCATTATTTAAAAATGTAGTTTTGTAAAACATTATGCAAAATAAGTGTGATTCTATGAAATGATACTTAAAAGTGTGGTTTTATGATAATTTTGTTAAAAGTAGTGTGGTTTTGCCAAATTTACTCTATAAACAACCAATGAGTAAGGGTGCAAACGGATCGGATTCGGACGGATATTGTTGTTACCATATCCTAACCCATATTTTTTCTCCAGATTCAGTACCAATCCGATTCGGTACCAATCGGATTCGGTGCCGGATCGGTCGGGATTAACCCGAACCGTTTGCACCCTACTTGTTTGTAAGGAATGCATGCAGTACAACAAATGGAGTAGGAGGACGTACTGTCAAGAACTTGATGTTACTACTTAATAACTGATGTGGAAGATTTTATTTTACCTTTGTAAAAGAAAATGAAACGTCAAATAGTAGCACTAACCTGAAATCAAACTTGAAAACGTACCGGATTCAGACGGATATTGCTGTTACCATATCCTAACCCATATTTTTTCTCCGGATTCGGTACAATCGGATTCGGTAGCAATCGGATTCGATGCCGGATCGGTCGGGATTAACCCGACCCGTTTGCACCCCTACCAATGAGAGGTGTATATATTAGTTTTTGAAATGGGAGCGTTTAGACGACATAGTAATGTCATTTCCCTGTGATAAATCTAGGGAATTGTTTTATGGCATATCTAATAATATATTTTATGTGCGTGACAAATCTAGATAATTTTCTCTATGTTTATGGTAAAGATGTGAAAAGTTTGATTGCGTACGCGCAATCTAATTATATTAAAATGACGTCCATTTAAGAATAAGTGCAGCACAGAGAATGCAAACGACTTACGCTACACCCTAACCTATACAAATGTGGGCAATGTAAAATTGGAACTTCAAATTCTATCTCATTTATTTGGGGCCAGATAAGTAGGCAGTGTTCAATACGGACTGAAGGCATTGAAAAACTTTATATATATATATATATATATATATATATATATATATATATATATATATATAAATATAATATGTGAATTATTATTATTATTCATAGAAAATATTACAAAATATGCTGTAATAAATAAATAAGGGGCAAATCAAATGAATGAATTTTAGAGAACAATGGAGAAATGCATCTCAAAAAAAATCATATATATAATGGATATGGTACATTTTTTCATTATAGGATTGCACCCAAGGTTTCATAGGGAAAGTAATTTCTGTACAATTTGTCGAAAGATAAACAGTTTATCTCTCTCTCTCCCCCTCCCTTTTCTCTTTAACTTCAATTTAAAATTTCAATGAAAGTTTGTACACAGTTTATCTCTCTCTCTCCCCCTCCCTTTTGTCTTTAACCAAGGAACGTTTGCCTTGATATTTCCTATATTTGTTTATCTAGAAATTACATGTCAATTTCCAAGAAATGTCGTTACTACTCTCTTTCCTTCACAATATTAGTGGAAGCCACCCAACGTACATGACTTTGGACTATACATATACCTGTCACATGACATACTACGACCATTCAACCACTTATAGCATTAAAGCACAGGTAGTAAGTGGAAAAATTCCAATTGTTGTAGTAAGTGGAAAAATTCCATTAGTTGTACTCTTGATTTACTCTATCGACGATATACATTGTGAAATGATACTTTTGAAGGAAGTAGACTATATATCTCGAAACGGAGGGATTATATTTTACTTTTTGCTGTATCAATTAAAAAAATCAAATCGGCTGTTTCTAGAATCTTTTTTATTCCACCTTAGTATATGGAACGATTTGTTCAATTTGCTTTTCATTGGAAAACTAGAAAGAAAAAGGATTAATTACTGCTTTTCCGCACCTAATTGAAACCACACCATTGTCGATTAATAGCTATTTTTTTTAAGCAGCACTAATGGAGACCAGAGGTGCCCATAGTTTCTTGTTTACAACATTGGTTGCGCCTCATCTTCACCTAATTCAGTCGGCGTCTTATTATTCTTCACCTAATTATCTAGATTAGAAATCTTACTATGTTAAGCACTAAGCTAAAGGTAAAATTAGATTTCACCTATATGAATGCCTAGCTAGATCGACCACGACATTTTTAGTGGCCTGCGTAAATGGGCTGGTTATAGCCTGATGTTGAGTAATTATTCCCCACTAATTAATAAAATATTACCTCGTTGCCACGTAAAGTGCAAACCACTAGCTTAGTGGGAAGAAACTATTCCAGGTGCTCGATGATTTTTGCATAAATAACCATTGCTTCGACAAGTTAGCTACGCTGATTGGCTTTGTAACTACCTCATTGATCTTCAGGAATTAAAATCTTCACAGCTAATATGAATTACTGGGGCGGTCAAAATCAGACTGGAAATTTGGCTGTCATTTTCCACTGAAAAATCAGGTTCGCTATCATTAAATGGACAAACATTTCAATATGGCATATTGACTCCCACTTGATTTTACAGCCAACCACACGATCTTCAAAACTGGGGAAAAGAGCAAAGTTCTAAACAAAAATATATACAAGGGATAACGAAGAATTAGAAGTCAAGCTTTACTGTATTACGTGTTTTTATAATTATTTTTTAAAATTTCACACATTTTCTGATTCCAAATACTTTGCTCTACTTTTTTGTGGAAATTTGTTCTCTGATTTTTCTGCAATAATCATATTTTACTTTTCTGATTTGACAAGAGAATATAGATATCATAATTTTTCGTTTATATTTTTGAATTTTTCATTACCTCTACTTTTTGTACAATTTGTTGACAAAAAATTATTACATTTTTGTTAGTGCAGTTTGAGATCCATATAGGAAATTAATATCATGACATGAAAATTATATTGGATCAGTAGTAAAAAATTATCATGGATTGGGGCCATAAGTAGAACATTTTTATGGAGTACTATATGATAGAAAAAACCTTAATAATCAAAACATCTAGCAAAAAAGTTCAATATTCTCATTTGTTGACTAAAAATAAACCTTAATAATCAAAATAACTAGCAAAAAGGTGACAATATTCTCATTTGTTGAGTCATCTGAAAACATCTCCAACAGTGCAGTCGAACGAACTTATACCAAACATCTACTATTAAGAATTTACTGGACACTGTATACAAATTTCACTATGCATGTTTTGCTCCTGTTTTAGCTTCGCCATATTGGACATTCAGGATTTATTCGTGTTCTACAGGGATCCTCTCATATGTGATGGACCATACAGAGCAGACCTACCAAATTATGACTGGACCGTGATCTGGACACCCGGTCAGAAGGACATGGGCCTCTTAGAGCTCAGGAGGTGCGTCCATTATGCATTCGATCACTCCATTGTAAGGAACAAGTTGCACATCGAGGCGTTGTACCTCTCCATGGTGGGTTGTTCAAGGAAGACCTTATGGCAACTTATGAATATGACAAGTGATGCGATGTGGGCCAATTATATGCATGTTGTGTGCAACCCTGCTGCATTATATGCAAGACCGACAGTGTACGTTCAGTTCGTGGAGCGGACGGAGTCATCGGGCATGCCTGGTTCCGGTGAAGGCAGTGTTGATGTAGTGCCTAGGTTGATCTCCGACACTGATGTAGATGGTGCTACTGGTGGAGATGCGTGTGAGGAGGTGGGTGATGGAGACCTGAGGAGGCATGCTACGAGTACCTGGCAGACTAGGTGGAACTAATGGAGAGCGAGGAGGAGGAGGACGTGGAAACATCTAGTTCTATAGAGAAGGGAGATGGACAAGCTGTTGTGGGAGGTGTAGTCGGTGGTATTGTTACCACCGACGGCTCTTATGTTAGCTATAGGTTGGACAACATCGTAGCGGCATCGTTGGTTCTGCCGCAGCTAGAGGAGGCATAGTGGGGCTTCAACAAAGACACGCTACTCTTATGGCAGCACTTCTCTAACAAGAGCAATACCCAGTAGGCCATTGCCAAATATGCCGTGATCATCAGCTAGACGTATCGGGTGTGCAGGTCAAACCCTGACACCTATATCATCAAGTGTGTCCACGAGTCCTACCCTAGCAAGGTCCGTGCACACCGGTCTAATGGAGGGGCCACGAACCTCCAGATCACGGTGCTGAAGGATCACACGTGGGAGCTTGCTGAGCCACTTCGAAGGCACCGCAACATGACATCCTCCTATATTGCAAGCCTCATTAGCCACCTGGTCCTAGTAGATGTTTCCATTTTGCCTAAGCTTTTACAGACAGATGTTGTTAACATGGTGGCCTTTGAGGTTAGCTACAAGAAGGTATGGCATGCATCAAATCCCGGGACATACATAAACAAAGTACAGTGGCCACATCCCATGAAGGGACGAAATTGCTTCATTCTTGATAGAGTGTTTTGGTCGTTCCGTCGGGCAATCGATGGGTTCATGTGTTTGCCATCCTGTGCTGATAATGGATGACACCTTCCTATCTGGAAAGTACAAGGGCACCATCCTAACCGCGGTTGTAGCTAATGCCAACGACCAGTTACTCCCCATGGCATTTGCAATTATGGAGTGTGACAACACGGAGAGCTGGTTGTGGTTCCTGGTGAATGTGAAGCAGGTAGTGGTTCAGGACCACACGGATCTGTGCATCATCTCAGACCGTAATGCTGGGTTGCTATCTGCGGTGACCACGATGTAGAATGCGACACAACCTCTACTCATGTGGAATGAGCTAAGGAACCATTGGTGCATGAGACATCTCACGACAAACTTCCTCATAAGATCCCAAAGCAAGGAGTTGATGAAGGCCTTCAAGAAGCTCTGCATGCAAAACCATGGGTAGGGAGGAACATTATCATCTATGCTTCTGCGAGAATGAGGGGTGGAAGGTAAGATAAACTTATTGTAGTTTTCTATATTGATTGCATTTATTACTATTATTGCTATCTTAAGTTAAATTTATTGTTGTTTTCTACATTGATGGCATTTATTATTGTTTCTGTAATTATTGCTATCTTTTCTTTTCCTAAGGTATCATTATCAACAATAAGTTAGCATATGATTCTATGTTATCAAAGAGACATGCCCCCACATGACATAGACTAATTTTTTGAATATAATTTTTTAGATATACGGTATCGTAGTTATAGTTTATTTTGTAAAGTTATATCTTCATTTCACTAATACTTGTATTATTTAAAATTCTAAGTTAACGGTTGCTGACTATGTTCAGCAAGCAAAAGATAGATTTATGAGAGAAGTTAATTTTTTTGTGGAAGCATTTCATTGGAAATGGCCCTCAAAGGGCATCATTTTTGTACTCACTATTGTGCTGTTTGACACATACCTTTTCTAAAGGCCGAAGTTGGGATGGGAAATTCACATTAATGGATTTTGAAATGGCCAATAACCATGTCAAAATTGTTAAAATTGCAAAATGTCATATCACTTCCTGTTAATTAGTATCCCCTGTTAATTGATGTGTTGTTAATTGATTTTCTTGTAATCCGGTAGGTCATAAGTGTAGTTTAGAAGCATCCTGGGGTAATGTGATTCCTGAGGTGTTATAGTAGGTATCAGAGCCTAGGCATTAGATTCTAGGAGAATAATAAAGAAATTGACACACTTGCACATGTAGGATGGGAAAGGGTTTGCATATCCTTGTATATATCTTGTTTCGTTTTGTTGTGTTAGTGGTTTTGCCTTAATTGCTTGAAGTTGATGTCTGTGTATGCTTGTGTACCATGGTTGCTGCAGGAATGCCACCTAAGGCGAACGACCATGCCTGTGCTACTGCACCTAGTGCGCAGTCGGTAGTTGAGGATGCCAAGTCTCCTCGCCCAGAGGTGGTAGTCAGGAGGAGCTATGGGCCGCTGTGAGGGCCATGCAGCAAGAGCTGAGGACATTGAGGTAGGGGTAGTATGCCCCTAGTGCTGGCACTGCTACAACGCCCAGATCCACGACAGCTGATGCTATTATAGGCATGTCACTTTGAGAGTGGGTGGGGATGAATCTAGACAACTTTGACGGCAGGGCCACTCCTATTCAGGCTGCTGACTGGTTGTCCTATCTGGAGGATAAAATGGAGGCGTTCAAGGTAGATGCTCTAGATCGTGTGCGGTACATGGCACAACTCCTGAAGGGTGAGGCACGGATCTTGTGGAAGGGGGTGCAGTCAGCTCGCACGGCTGCACATTGACTACCATCTTGGGCTGAGTTTGTCTGGCAGCTCGAGAGGAGGTTCTATGTAGATATATTCCTCAATAAAATGAAGATCGATCTGAGTAAATATGCTCTAGATAGGAAGACTGTGGAAGAATACGAGGTGGGCTTCAACCAGATAGTCTACTTCGTCCCTCATGTGGCACATGATGATGCAAAGAAGGCCAAGTAGTTCCGTCAGGGGGTTAGGCCTTCAATCCGCTACTTGCTAGGTGCTTTTCCGATCACAAACTTGCGCACCATGGTGGAGCAGACCTTGGGGATCGAGATGTAGCAGGCTTACATGGACAACATCCATAAGGCCTCTGGTGGAGATCAGCTTAGAGGACAGAGCAAGAGGAAGGGCCATTCTAGCAGCCCTATTCACAAGAAGGGAAAGAGTCACCGCCACCAACCTTATTGCGGCAGTTCTGGCCAGTCCAACTCTTCTAGAGGGAGTTCTTGGTAGTACCGTGCGACCCTGAAGCAAGGGATGGGCTTGGTGTGTTTCCATTGTGGTGATCCACATAGGTGGAGTGATTGCTCTTGGAAGGGGCAGTGTTCTATCTGTGGTCAGAACCATAAGGACATGTTGTGTAGGCAGAATCCCAAGGGGAAGCCACAGTGGGTGTTAGCGCCTGCACCTCCAGCTGGATCTACCCATCCTGGTGGCACCATGCAGATGATGGCTACGGCTCCTACCCCGCAGTACTTGTCTGCGGCTCCTACACCACATTACCCGCCGGTGTGAGAGTATAATGGGTTCAATAGCCTGCTACTCCTTTGGCGCCCGCACCTCAGTGGACTTCTAGACTAGCTTGCTTGGGTGTGAGAGGTTCTTCTTCTTTAGTTGTTCCTGGGGCGTACTCTATGCCCACAGCTGATGGCATGGACCGTGGAGACGTGGTGACAAGTATTGTATATGTTGATTCTTTTGATGCCCGTGTTCTTTTGATTTGGGTGCAAGTTTCTCTTTTGTTTCATAGGTTTTCATCGATCGGGCAGGTGTTACTGTGCAGACGATTGGGAGGGCAGTGGTTGTTAGCTCTCCTAGTGGGTTTATCTCCAGTTCTTGGGTTTTTCCAAATTGTATAGTGGTTCTTGCGAATGAGGAGTTCATTGTGAATCTGGTGGTTATTCCTCTAAAGCCTTTTGATGTGATTCTTGGCATGGATTAGCTTTACCGATGTCAGGCAGTCATCTCCTACTTCTGGAAGATAGTCATCTTGAAGTCTTCATTTGGTCGTGAGGTTATCTTCCAAGGTAGTGCCCCACGGTTTTCTCTCTCATTGCTGTGCCAGTTGTTTCCTAATCAGCGGATGCAAAAGTCTAGGATGTTGTTGGCCATGGTTGATAGTCATGAGGTTGTGTTATGGGTAGAGGGCATCCCAGTGGTTTGTATGTACCTTGATGTTTTTCTGATGAGATCCTAGGGTTGCCGCAAGAGCATGAGCCAATCTTTCGCATTGAGCTTGTTATGGGTATATGGCCTATCTATAAGTCCTAGTATCGGATGGCCCCATGGAGTAGGTGGAGTTGAAGAAGCAGTTGGACGAACTCCTGGCTAAGGGATTTATCAGACCGAGCACCTCGCCTTGGGATACTCGAGTTTTGTTCATGGAAAAGAAGGATGGCACCAAGAGGCTCTGTGTGGATTATCAAGTGCTTAATCAAGTGACGATCAGGAACAGGTATCCTTTGCCTCGTATTGATGATCTCTTTGACCAGCTGACGGGTTCCAATGTATTTTCGAAGATTGATTTGCAGTCTGGTTATCATCAACTGGGAATTAGAGATGCGGAAATAGAGAAGACGACTTTCAGCACAAGGTATATGCATTTTGAGTATGTTATGTTTTTGGACTAACAAACACCCCTGGTATCTTTATGGAAGCCATGAATAGGATGCTCTATGAGTACCTAGATGTTTTCATAGAGGTTTTCATCGATGATATCTTGGTGTATTCCAAAACAGAGGAGGAACATGAGTTACATCTCAGCCTGGTTCTGAATGTTCTTCAAAAGAATAAGTACTATGCAAAGCTAAAGAAATGTGCTTTCTAGCTGTCTGAGGTGGGCTTTCATGGTCATACTATCAGTCAGAACAGTATCATAGTGGATCCGAAGATTGTGGCTGCAGTGGTCAAGTGGTAGAGGCCAACTAGTGCGTCAGAAATCTGAAGTTTCCTTGGGCTTGCCGACTATTATCGATGCTTTGTGCAGGATTTCTCTATCATTGATCCTTGAGCAGAACTATCTCACTCATGATCTCGAGTTGGTAGCAGTCATCGTTGCTCTGAAGTCATGGAGGCATTATCTGTATGGGGAGCTATGTGATATCTTTACCTATCATAAGAGCCCATCTTCACTCAGCGGGAGAAGAATTCGAGGCAGCGGAGGTGGTTGGAGTTGATCGAAGATTATGATTTGACAATCTAGTATCATCCTAGCAAGGCTAACATGGTGGCTGATGCTTTGAGCAGGACATGAGTTCCTCGGATGGTGATATCTTTGATCTTAGAGTTTGGGTAGATGAGTATCTCCTTCTATTTTGCTAGGGTTGCTCAGGAAGAGACATAGATGATTATCCAATCTACCATACCCGAGCGTGTTCATGAGGCTCAACAGCACGATCGGCTTCTTTTGGAGGTACAGAAGAGGATCTGAAAGGATCATTGCTGAGAGTTTAGCGTGGATGAGAGTGGTGCGGTTTGTTTTAGAGGCCGACTCTGTGTACCATAGAAATCAGAGGTGAAGTCAGATATCCTTCATGAGGCTCACTGGACTCCGTATTTTGTACATATGGGTAAGACCAAGATGTATCGTGACCTAAAATAGGTCTTCTGGTGGAAACGGATGAGGGTGGACATTGCTAAATATGTCGCATCTTGTGGCGTATGTTAGCCGGTGAAGGCCAAGCGTAAGCGGCCTGCTGGTTTGTTGCAGCCTTTGGAGATTATGAGTGGAAGTGGGAGCATATCACTATAGACTTCGTGGTTGGTTTGCCATGCTCACCTCGTGGTCAGGATGCTATTTGGGTTGTTGTGGACAGGCTTACCAAGTCTGCACATTTCATTCCGATAAAGACAACCAACACAGCTCAGGATCTGGCTCTATTGTATATTAGAGAGGTGGTGAGATTGCATAGCCCAGGTGAGAGAAGAGTTAGGATGGGTGACCTCTGGGAGTTTAGACGAATTTTATGTATGTTACAATGAAAAAAACATCATAAAACATACTGCCCAAAGCCTACCAGGCCGGGTAGGCCTAGAAATTTATGAGGAAATGGAACGTTTACATGATGTTTACCAAACCATGCATGATGATTATAAACATCACCAATTGTAATATTTCGTGACAGTAATATTTTCATCGTTAAGTTTATGATGAAAATGCCTTGTTATGTCACTAGATACAATCTATGACGCACTTTTTGTGATGATGGTCATTACACCTAATTTTTGTCATAAAATATTTTTATGACAAAAAAGTGATCTTCTGTGATGATTTCTGACCATAATTGAACCCCATATTTGTTCTAGTGCTTCCAGTCACTGCCGCAGCTCCTGATCAGCCGCCATAGCATCGACTACTGTGCACTGACATCCCTTTGACAATCCCCATTAAGGAGCTTGATTGCATGCCACGGCCGCTGGAGTCAAGATCACCGCCACCACCTCTCCCCTCTCAAGGCCGACCTGATGCATCCATTTCTTTGATCGTCACAACCGCTGATCAAGGGACCACCAAAATCAATACACCATCTTACCTTGCTGAGCTCCCTTGATAGCCACCGAGACTCCCTGAACCATCCCTGCCGGCCATGTGCCGCCTCCCGAGCAGGCTCTGTCCTATGCAGAACCACCCTAACCGGCTATAAAAGGCTACGAGCACCTCATACGCCATGCATTGGTGCCTAGATCCACCCCTACTCCCCTCTCCTCTACCTCCGGTTGGGTTTCACCACTAACCACTGGTAAGCCTGAATTTCAATTCTCATTAGACTCTCCACCATTATCCAATTTCTTTGGTTGGTAGCTCCTCCATGACCTCCCAAACACCATCACAAGTTTGCTTTAGCCCCTCTGACACCCTAAGTTGTTGGTGCCGACTCCTCAGGTCGGTAGAAACCACCTCATGGTGGGTAGTGCACCATAGACCTTCCCAGCCCAAGCCAACACCACCGCTAGCTTCCACTTGCCCACGAGATGCTCAAACCACCATGATTTCATCATTTTAGCTCACCTACAACTCATGTGTGTGGTATTGTCCCGAGGATCCCCCACTACCACTAGCCATCTACAATGCTCCACTGCCATTGCCGACCCCTAAAATGGAACCCACTCTACTCCAGGAACCCATTCATACCTTTGCTTGCCCTCGGAGACCGCCAACATGCCACTAATTGCTCACTGCTAATTTCCTTTGTTCGACCACTCGATGCCCGGTCGGAGGTTGATGGAGACATTGTTCATTTGGGCTTGGGCCAGATAGTAAAAACCCAAGGCCTTTAAACCAGACTGGGCTGAGCCACTACTGTTTAGCGCTATTCACCCAACTCGTTTTGCTTACAACCCAATCCGCTAGTGAATAGTACCTGACCTGCTACTGTACAACCCAAAACCCAAACTATCGCACCCAACCAGTAATAAATAGTAAAATCCGTTACTATTCACTTAAAATCCAAAAAACATATTTATATCATTTTGACCATTTCGAGCATGTTTAAACCATTTCCACCTCTGTTTCACCATATCAGACTCCGATGAAACCGAAACCCCTCTTTATTTGATTTTTCTGGATTTTATTCATTTTTATTTTATTTTTTCTTAGCTCATATTCTTTTGAGCAGAGAATAAATTGCTTGTTTTTATTTGTGCTAGCAGCCAAATATGTTAGCAATAAGGCAAGTTATTGCTAACATATTCCGGAAGCCTATCAAGACTCGGAGGACTTAGAGCTAGTTAAAGATTTTGTGCAATAAGGCAAGTTACATGGTTATAATCATGTTGAACCAACATCATTTAATTATTTAAATATTAGTACTTTCATTATTCTTTATTTAGGCACTATTATTTATTTAAAATAATTGTTTAGAATGACATGATAATTTAACTATGTCCTACAACTGGAAAGCCTTATTCTATTTGATGGCCGTGTTCACCTTGACAAGTCTTAGTAAAAATATAATTAGTATAAAATATACCATGGTAGATTAAGAAATCAACTGTTTCACACTACTAAGAAATTTGTCATCTCGCTAATGGATTTACAATATGATACTATGGTGAAGTGTGGAAAGCCACGGGATGTTTGAAGTCCATGTCGTTACCCTAGGGTTGAGGCTTGGATTGGAGTGGTGGTAGTGACGCAGTGCACCAGATTACTAGTTTGTGGTTGGTTGCCTCAATGATAAAAAGTAAGGACTAGAACTTTATGCTGAGTAAAGGACATAATGATCGCACAACCACAAGTTTTGACCACAAACCCGGGTCTAGTAGTCGCTAAATCAATTGAATATCTACAATGGGGTATACTATTCTAGAAAAGGAACAATTTGGAGTGAAAAGGGATGGTATGGAGCAAGAAAACCATCCATAACAACGGTAGGCCCATTCAATGTTAGGTCACAGTATTCCTAGTGGTATGGTCCATAACCTACCGAGTAGAGGCTACATAAAGAGGAGAGCAGTGAAAGGCCTTATTTTCTCAACTGAGTCATGAGGATTGAGGAATCTTATAGGTAAAGCTTGGCAACTCTACAGAGTCGAAATTATAAATGGTATTCAATACGCCATGCTTCCTGTAAATGAAGTTATTTTTAATGGGTGATTCCAATAGCAATGCACAAGTAGCTTTAATAATATTTCAAGCTGATAATTAACATGTTTCAACCCCATTTCCCTTACGAAGTTAAAGTTTATTATTTTATGTTCAAAATTGATTGCAAATAAAATTATACCCATGAAATATTTCAATAAAACCACTATATCCCTATCTCTTGAGAATTCTGGCAACTAGTTAAATAGTACTTCCCCATATGATTTGTTGAGTATGATTGGTTGTACTCATACTTGCTAAAATATCAATAGAGGAATCTTAGAAAGATAATGAGGAAACCTTTGGGGATGACTTTGAAGATTCCTATGATGTAGATGATGTTTGGTTTTAGTGTTTATCCTCACTCAGGCACGCCTTTGGTGTTTCTTTTGTAATGTAATACATCTTTGGGCTATATGTCCTGCTGTGTAAAACTTGGCTGCTAAGCCCTAGTTCTATAATAAAGGTGGCTTTCATGAAAAGCTTGTGTTGGTATGATGCACACTCAACTACAGTACCTCACAGCTGAACAATTCTGGGCAATTGTGTGGGGAAAACCTAACAACCCTAGAAATCGGAGTGTTACAACCAGCAAGCATAGTGCAACAATGCTGGGGGTGGCGACGTCGAGAGTGAGAATAGAAGAAAAACATGTCTTTTGTCTCTGAGTCATCGAAACCTGTCCACCTAGACATAGAAATATGTACACATAGATGTCCCATTAGTGAAAACGGTGAATTTAGGACTAGAGGGATGATTTGCATTCGTACTAATCGCATTTAAAAGCCATAGGCCATATCTAAAAGCCATTGTCTGAAATGAATAATGATGGCTGAAGCTAGTGCCTTTTAGAAGGAGAGGGTGAGAAGTGAAAAAAGTAAGGGAGAGATGAGTGCGAGTGACGGGAGCGAGATAAGTAGGGTGCGTGATGTACCTATGACCCTCTACCTTATTCCTAGAGCGAGACGGTAGTAAGAGGAGTAAATCCTGAATTTTATCCCACGAAAGCCTTTTAATTTTAATTAGTACTAATTAAATGTGATTAGTACTAATTAATTGCGAGTGCAATAAATTATCGTACATTCTTAATTAGCACTGCATGATTAGCACTAATTAAATACGATTAGCACTAAATAAAATACTACTAATTTGTGCTTTAATTAGCACTAATTAATTACTATTATTACTAATTAATTAAATTAATGGCTGAACAGGCATGCAGTGTCGCTATAGTTCCAAACAGTGTTGCTACACTGCCTACCGCGGCTGGCGACTCGGTAGAAGCTGCTCTACCATGCCAGCTCGCCTCCTGTCAAGCCCGAGCCTCCTGCTATGTGCCACCCAGCCTACCAAGTTAGGGTCATAAGGCAGGTGACACATGTCGTCTGTCATAACTTTCGAGCTTAGGGAAGGACCTATTTTTGCAAAAAAAAAAAAACAAGTGCTAGAAGGTCAAAATTGAAAAAAACATTGCAGTCTTATATGTGAACAGTTCCTAACTTTTATCCATTCCTCCCTCTCCAGTAGTCTCCACCTTACATTCATCTCACCAACAATTCTACTCATCCACCTCTACCCGACATATAAGATCAGCCTCGAACTTAGCCACTTCTAGGTATGTCACAACCACGATCGCCAATTCAAATGCTCCACCAAATCCTCACAATGCTATGAAGGCAGGCTATGCACTAGCCAGATGCTCCAATCTGCTTAACATAAAATGTAAAATTGAGATAGCTAGTCTCTGTCATGAGCACGGACCAAAGAACACAAACGGTGGCCGTGAAACACGGGGCCAGAAGCCGTGGTAATCACCGGGATAGCAAAGGGGCGCACGGGAAGGTGTGGTTCTTCTCTGTATGCTGTAGCACGTCGTGCTGTTGTCTCCGCTGCAACCGGTGCTAGCCCACCCCGTCTGGAACCTAGGCCAACGGAACCAGCAGCTGCTGTTTGTGTTTGTGCCTGGAATATGTGAGACCCCACATGACAGTCTCCATGTAGGTTGACATCTATCCTTAAATTTGGTTATTTTAGCCAGTGAGCTGATCGATTAGATAATGGCCGGTTTTTAGCCATCATGAAATTTTGACTGCGCGAAAGTGCTTTGTTTCTCAAAATTTTGGACAATTTTTTGTTTTTATTGAATCATTTAAAAATAGTAAATTTCTTAAAACTATAATTACTTTGTCAAATACCGCACATTTAAGAATTGATTTTAAAGAACCACATTTTTTTTACAACATTTCACATAATCACATTTCTGTCATAACCAACAACTCTGACATGGTGGATCCACTCAACAGTGTAACAAAGCCAGGTTGGCCCTCTTACTGAGTCGGGCACATCATCGGTCCATCATGGCTGAGGTAGCTAAAATTGCGACACAATCATCACCTCGGGTTGGCACTGTTAAGGAATAATGGTAATAACGGCCAATGCAATCCACGCAACTAATCAACAAAGAATTGATATAGAATAATTGAGAGAGAATACTAGGAAACCGAAGTCTTTATTAATCATCATATTCCACTCTTCTTGTACATATGATTATCTATTTATAGTCAAAACCCCTTAGGGGTTGTTTTGGTATTTGCCCACCAACGTAACCTTCTAGGTTTCGTGACATTCCCCTTTGGGAGAATACCATGACATACATATGCCTCATTAAAAACTCCTCTGAAAAATCAAGTGGGAAAAAAGAGGTGGAGAAAAGAGTACATCGCATCCGTTTCTTGTGTTGCACTTGTTGTCTCATTAAAAATCTTCATGTGAGATGATTTAGGAAAATTCACAAAGGGAAAAAGAGTATATCATTAGATCTCCAGGATCATATAAGTCTTGCAGCCTTAAATAAGCGCTATAGTCCAGGGATTTACTCCACCTGAACCTTATAACTCGATAAGTCGCCTCATTCCTATGTCTCACACGTACTTATGGAAACTAAAGACTGGGAAAGATTTTGTAAATATATCTGCCAGATTATCACAAGACCTAGCTTTCAATATCTTTACCTCTCTATTCTTTTGGAGCTCGTGATGATAAAATAATTTGGGAGCAAAATGATTCGTGATATTACTTTTAACTAGCCTATTTGCATCTGTGCCACACAAGTTTTCATTATCTTTATAGATAATAGTAGGGGTTATCAATGGTGTTTATGCCACATGACTTCTTAATGTGGCTAATTATTTGTCTTAGCCAAGCACATTCTTATGAGGCTTCACGCCACGATATGCATATGGCTTATTAAAAACTCCTTCTAAAAACCTAATGGGAAAAAAGGAGTAGAGAAAAGAATACACAACACTTGTTAAATTGTATTGCACTTGTTGCCTCATTAAAAACCTTCAACTAAGAAACCGAACAGGAAAACTCACCAAGGGAAAAAGAGTACAATGCTTATCTTTAGGATTTATATATCATCATCGATTTATTATGATCTTCAAGACCTTTATCATGTCCAACAATTGGATTTATATCGATAGGTGGTAAAACCTTCAAGGTAGTGATAATCAAGTCAATACCATCTAGGTTAGACTAAGTCAAGATTTTCTGAATCTCGTGTATGACTATAAAGGCTTAACATATGCTCCCCCTGAAGACAACTTTCAGTGAAGATCTTATTTCCAATGCCTTTAATACATTTTAAGAAATGAATACAGGCTAGTCATTGTGAGTATATCTCTTGGATTACGAAAATATATAGTCTTCTAGACATTTGTCTCACTATTCATCTAGATAACGAGATGATAAAACAATTTGGGAACAATATACTTAACTTTCCAAAATACCACTTATCTATATATGCAAAGACAAGCAAAATTTATACTAATCGGGATATGGGGTAATCAATTTCAATGCCACGTTTCTTACGGATATGACTTATCAAAACCTTTTAGGGTTTTAATATTTAGCAACAGTCTCTTTGTAGTACTGTACAACCAAAAATCTATTCTACAAAACTAAAAGCATGGTTATACCACCACAAAAGTCAATATAACCAGTCTTAAATTTGGCATTAGAGGATTAATCAATTTGCCATTAACACCAATGTATATGATACTTTCATGGTAATGAAATATATTGCCACTCCATCAACTTCTAGTAGGAGATGCACTTCATATGTGCTTATGTGGCACACTACGGTTTCTAGTTTCCTCATTCCATTCCCTAAGGTCTTGGATGGGTCCTTATCCACTTCTAGGGATCGCATAATCATGGTGTAGTTTCGATCAACTGGTTTGTTGGTTTCTCTTGAGGAGATATTATCTCTTCTAGGAGATATTTTCTCTTATATGAGATACTCTTTCTTCAAGTAAGAGTTTATCAAGTACAAGTTTTATATACATATATACATGTTGCAAATTACGTTCTTGTTGAAACACCAAGTCCTTCAAGGTTGAGCTTTGAGTCCTTTCAGAGATCCCACCAAGAATTTTCAAAATCCGATAACTGCATATCTTATTCATGTCATCTACCAGGGTTATTATATAATGGAATATTATTTCATTCATAACAGAAAAATATCGATCTCTACGAGGATCTTTGAACCAACGCTTTCACCACCTCATCATTTCACAATGACTCATCCAGTCTGAACTAATAGGTTCCAAGACTTTCTTCTGTGATTATGGTTCGGCCTCAGTTGCTTCCTTTCATTTTTACCCGATATGAACACTTCAAGTGCTTGGCTATGGATTTTGGTTCTAGATTTATGTCCTCATATGAGAAACTTTAACAATTTTAGAGGCAAACTAGTTATCGATAACTTTTCTCCAAATATTCTCATAATTGAGTGTCTTTTAGTGTTAACCAAATCTTTGTCATTTCCCAAACAAAAGCTTATTGGTTGTTCAGTGTTCCTAGTATTGTAATATGTGCACATCTAATTACCAGGGTTTTCATCTTCATGATTAGCCTCTTCATGAGGTATTTCACCTTCAAGGTGAGTTCTCTTCTAGAGTATTTAGGGAGTGTTTAACAACTATTTTCACTAGACCTTAGATCCATAGGCATCCCCATAAACTTTAGATCAATGACTAATAAGTCAAGTTCGCAAAGATAGATATACTATTCAACCCGGGGAATTCTAATTTTAACGACACATTTATTTCAAGTAAATATTGTATGGGAGTGTCTATTGCCAAGGCGACTGAAATTTTTTTGTCTCTCAGTCACTTGAAGTTGCACTTGGAGGGGGGCTGTTTTTTTTTAGAGGGGGCTGTTTTTTTGGAGGGGGTGCAATTTTAATTGATTGAGAGTGCAACTTCAAGTGACTGAGAGACAAAAAAATTTCAGTCGCCTTGGCAATAGCAAAACCGATATTGTATAACTCCTCCATGCAAAGAAATCTAGCATTCTCCCCGCTTCTAGCGTACAAGAGTATCAACTAAACTTAAATTTAGCTTGGTTAGTGCGTGAACCTTATACTACAGATCTTTCTCCAGGAAAATATTACGACATTCAAAGATTTTGGGCATTTCTCTCCCCCTGATGACGAGATTTGATCTTGCTTAATAGCATACATCAAAATCCCCTTAGTATGGACAAGTGATAGATGGAATTTCAGATCTAATCTGATCCCAGCTACTGGTGTAGGCCAAAATGGTGTATGCTACGGTGGTGATATTATATGGGAAATGATTGATTCTTCTAATACACACTAATCCTTGTTGAGTTTTTGCTTTAATGCAGTGAGCTTGATACGTATTAATGTAGTGCCATGAAAACTACACATCATATTACAGGTTTGCTTAGGTGTGGGCTTTGGCTAGCTCGGCCCAGAAAACTTTGACCTCAGACACCTCGAGCGGGATGTCCCCATGCCGCTCCCATGCCTCCTCTAGCTGATTTCTTAGTTTCATGGCTTTACGGTGTCCCATGGGCGTGGATCTTGTCTCGGCTCATGACCTCTCAAGTTGCCCTGAAGCTCTCCCCTTGGCGTGCCTCACCACGGTGCATGATTCCCTCAACTATCTTCTGAGGACCTGCAACTCCCACTCCACCTCCTCATGAGCGTTTGGAGTGTTGGCCTCTGGAGGCCATGGTCTCGCTAGTGACCTAAGCCTCCATGGAGAGGTCCGGCTGCACCTCCAGTCCAAGAGTGGTGCGGGTTGTGATCCGACTTGACTTCCGCCTTCTAGGGGGGTTTCCACCTTCCACCTCATCGAGCTTCCATGCCTTCCCCTTTGTGGGTAGCATGACTTCTCGTTCGAGTCCCCACAGACGGTGCTAACTATCATCGATACGAGACTAGATAGTAATTATATTCGAGGACCGCTGAGGATGCGAAGGGACTCAACGAGAATCACACATGAATGACAAAGTATATTGAATATGGGTGTGTCTAGGTTATAAAATGGCCCTCCTCCCCACGTACAAGAGGTCCTATTTATAGGGTGGGAAGGAGAGCTAAGTGAAGATACACATTTTCCTTTGGGCCTAGCTGACTTCTAGGTATCTTCGTCATCAACACCATGCGGGTTTTGCCATGTCCGAGAGATCCTGGGGTCGGTTTGTGGCTCGTCAAGGTTGCCCCCGCGAGGTTGGCTTGTGGACTTCATCGTGCTTGGCTTGTGGACTTTGCCCAGGGTAGACCCCAAGATGTATGTCGTCGCTCTGTGGTTGTTGTGTCCTGAGGTGACATGGGGACTGTCTCTCAACAACGTGCTTCCTTGAAATTAATTCTTAAAAGTGCAATTTTACGGTAGTTTTGACAGACGTGTGGTTTTAGGAAATTTACACTTTAAAAATCCATCTAGCCCTATGGTTTTGTACGCTCCCTAATGACAGTCTCGTCTATCCACCATCAACACGCCCACCCAATCGGCTTGCCATCATATAGATATCTGCCTTAAATCTATTATATATTTGTCGTAGGCGTGATCCTCTTCCGCTAAGCATTGTCCATATCAAGGGAAACGCACAGTGTAAACAATTTTGCAAATCCATTATTGAAGCGTATTTCAAGGATTCAATACTCAAAAAAGTAAGCATGCAGTTTTGTTCCATGAACAATAGCTTGTAGCTGTAAATATTATTGGAAGGCGTGGCCTTGTCACATCACAAGAGTAGTACTAGTTCACGTACACGATTGGAGATTACATACGCAGCATTGATAGAAGTACCTCTACATACAGTACATTCTCTTCCCTTACAACAGCTTATTGTCATGATTAGGGCTGTTGATATCAACACAACAAAGACAGCAGAGCTAGTACCTTAATTAACACAAACATATCTTTCGCACACAAACAGCCACACACAGAAATTGACATCACCATGGATCCGGAACTGGCACTAGTTGTTAGTGTCACCACCACTGCCTCCGTCGTCTCCTCCATGACTGCTGTACTGATCTCGTGGGATGGCGTGGTGGTTGTCCACAGTGGTGCCACCACCTACGCCAAGGGTGGGTTTCGCGTTGATGGTCTCACCGGCGTTGTCATTCCTCACCGTCCCCGTGCCGTGCCCGCGAATCGCCAAACCATGTGTGACCATGGCAAAGAAGAGCAGGAAAGCTAAGATCTTAATCCTTGCTCTCACTTGCTCTTTCATGGTGACTGAACTTGGGAGAGAGAGAGAATATCCGAAAATAAATTCAGATATTTTAAACTGGACGTATACAACATAGAAGAATGGGAGATGAGATCGTAAGCATTTAAGAACAAGAGCTAGAGTCAAACCTGGAAAATCTCCACTGTAAGATCCGAAGTATGGCTTCTACTGTGTCTTGAAGGCTATGGCTTGGTTAGGCACGCTTTATATAGTGTGAAAAGCTAACAAATAAAAGATTCATGAATGGTACACTAGTATAAAAAAACCTTCATGTGGGTTGTAAAAGGCAAAGGGTTCTCATTTCGTTCCCTTGGGACCAGTAGAATCATGTAGTGCAAAATGACTGCCAAATAAGAACCTGCCTTTTTACTGTGGCCAATAACATAAATAAGTCGTAAATATCATAATTTTAAAGATTATGCTGACTACTTGGCCCAATCCTTGTTGAAGAAATCATATAATATACAGAAATCATGCCACACTACCGATAGTTTTTCCCACTAAGATAGTGGTTTATGCATTGCAAAACGACGACTTAATATTTTTATTTACTGGTGGGGAATACCGCTGCCTAATTAAACTTTAACCCGACCGTTTCGATCGGCCACTACAAGTGTCATGGTCAATCGATCTAAGCATATAGGTAAAAGCAGAAAAATCAATTGCATCCACTATATTTGTTATATTTACAGTAGAATTTCCATGTAGTCGCATACATATCTAAAAATATTTGAGATGCAAGATGTATTTATTACATGTAGCCCGGCCTAGATGGGCATATCATTGGCTAATATTTCACCGTACAACAAATAAGGTGAAGGTTTCATGCAATTAAGAGATTCCTGAGTTAATATTTGGCTGAATATAGTCACCAGTGGGTCCTTTCAGTTAGGTGAGGGCCGATGTCACTGAAAAAGCTTTATTCTTTTTGTCATGGTTTTCCATTACTGGATAAGTGATGAGAAAATTAGTGAGGGTTTTGTAACTATCCGATCGAAGGAGCATATCTCATGCCGGTATACAACCGGAACCTACACTGTAACCGTATCATTCATTTATGCAAGAATACTGGCTACTTTACATTGACGCATGAAGGAGCTAGTTTGCATGTACTCCCTCACTTTCTTGTCGGGCCAGGGTGTTATGTATATTACCTCTGATTCCAAATGTAAATCATTATACACTTTAATGTTTGACCAATAATATATAAAATTACTAAGATTTATAATATGGAATTGGTATCACTAGATCTATCATGAAATATACTTTCATAATGCAATTTTTTTATTTTAGACAATATATATTCATAGAAATTGATAGTGAAAGTGTCACATTAGAGATTATGTCAATATTCAAGCGAGTTATATTTTAAATCAGAGGGAGTTTTTTTTAACAGGGGAATAGATATTTTTCATCAAGGGTATTGATGCAAAATATTGTCCAAAAAATTTTCCAAAAAGATCTAAGTTTATGTGGATTTGTATCAACATATATGATCTCGCTTAACTATAGATTATCGTAGAACTCCCGACCATCTTATACTTTACATGCAGCCCTTGATATTTAATTTATACCTTATTATGATTATATAACGATTTTATTTTTATATAAAAATTTAAGTTCTATAATTGAGTTATTGTGAAGTTATATAATATCCCATATCCAGTACTGTACATGTGTTGTTCCGTTTCGTAGTCAATCAGCAAATTTAAGAATTAAAAAATTTGTAAAGATCCATAATTTGAATAGACAATAAAGTGAATTTTCCCGTATATCAAGCTCTCTATGGAATGTATCATATATATATATATACACACACACACACACACAGATACATATATGTATATGTATGTATAGATGACATAAATCTGTATGTAGATTGCTATAATATTGCTATTTTCGTACCCACTCTTGATGCAGTAGTAATAACAAGTTATATAATAGGCGCATGTAATTATATTTCAGAATAATGATGTGGTTTTTTAGTCGCTAAAAACATAGTAGATATAATGATTTCTGTAATTACTTTATGATTATATTTAGGTACCCATGTCATGTTATACATATTGTAGTTAACCGCTATATATGTTGTTGCTAAATAAAGTTTGGTATAGAACTATAAATTAGACTACTTATTTTGAGTCCAAGTGTAGAAATTTCATCGTCCGTCAACCATTTATCGAGTAAATAGTTTGATTTTTTATATAAAACTGGAGATTTGATGCTCATAGATTAACATGCTTATAATTCTACTGAATATAGCTAAAATTAACGTATGTATATTTCCCTTGCGGGATGCTGGCCGTTAGCTAATAAAAGATTTAGTCCTGATTTAATCTACTTTATGAGCCGATTGTACATAAGCGTATGACATGACCATCGTTCAAACAAATAGTGTACAAATGAACGAACGCAGTCACATGAATATTCGTGAAAAAAAGGCGTCCTTTCTGGACTGCTATATACGCATATATAGCATTATTTTATTCATATTAAACGAGATTGTATACACGATGCGGTTCAACTTTCACATAAATAGCACAAGTTCACAACATGCAAAGACTATGGCCCAAGCAGACGTAGTACGTACATGCATATATACATACGTACCCTAGCATGCAAGCTTGCTACGTAAAAGGCACGTATCAGACTGCTCATGGCTTAGCTCCTTCGCCCCCGATGTCATGGCCATTTCCGGGCATGTTTCCCGGGCTGCTCCAGCTGTCGTAGTCCGGCCTCGGTATCGCATGATGGTTGTCGATCGACGTCCCCTCCTCCGTCGCCGTCCTCACTACTTCGCCTCTCGGAGCCACGCGAGAGACCTCAGCGTAAGCGCTAACCATGACCATGGCTAGGAAAAACAGGGGAAGAATAAGCTTCATGGTGAGAATAAGTTTAACCTTACAACAACTAGCTGAAAGATGGAAGGGAAACCCTAGAAGTGATCTAATGGTTTACTGCTGGTTTTTGTTTTGGATCTTGAGTCAAGAGCTGGTGATATGTTATTTATAGGCAGAGAGATAGATCGATGGATGTGTATAAATCAAGGCGTCAAGTTTCTCTTTCTTTTTTTTTTTTGCTCTTAATTTACATTTGTCAGTGGGCAGTGGCTCTTTAGATTGTGGATTCTCCACTCGTGAGGCAGTATTTGGTGGGGTAAGCATATTACATCTCCAATTCAGTAATTTTCTGGAAACATCTATTGCATCAGTAATTAGAGTACAAAACAATAATAATTATGGAACCCTAAAAATTAAATAAAATTATAATATAATGGTGTATTATTTTTTTAGATGCACTGATATAATGCAGTATTATCTCCACTTTTCTGGTAACTTGCAACATGGCAGATAATAAGTTTGGTTAAAGTTTGACTTGGGGAAAAGAACAGAGCTGTCAAAGGTGATTTCAGTTAGGTGGTGAGATATTTAAAGCAGGAGCTGTAATTCTGGACTAACCACTTATCTTTTTCTTTCCTTTTTAATTCGTCTTTCTTGTTTCTGCTAATATATGTTGCGTTTTTAGTTAAATTTTTACAGGATGTTTGATTGCACCATGACTTATCTAACCAATTTTTTCCAGAATTGTTCATGACCCACTACTACAAAAAGCCTAATACTAGACGCCAAATCACGCACGGTTTGACAAAACCGTCAGATAACACTACTGAGCGGTTTTAATTTGGACACCGTCGTGTTGATGGCGAGGAGAGAACGAGTATCACGACGGTTCTTATCGATGAATCGTCGCGATATTCGAAGATCCGACGGTTTTAATAAAAACCGTCGTGATATTCGATTTTCGCAGACGGTTTTTAATAAAACCGTGCTCGATAGTCGATATCACGAGCGGTTTTAATTAAAAACCGTCTGTGATAGGCTGATTATCTAAGACGGTTTTTAATAAAAAATCATCTGTGATAATCCGGAATTATCACAGACGGTTTTTATGAAACCGTCGTGATATGTTTCCGCCTGCAATTCTCTAAAATTTCATAATTTCCGCTTTGAGTCCGAGTAGGATTCAGTTTTGAGTCCCTATAAATAATTCCATTGACCCCTGCTCTCCTCCATGCCGTGTTCTCTCCCTGTGATATTCTCTTCCTCTTTGTTGTTCTCCTCCTCTTTGCTTTCTCCTCCTCCGTGATATTCTCTTCCTCTTTGTTGTTCTCCTCCTCTTTGTTGTTCTCCTCCTCTTCCTCCTCCTCCTCCTCCTTGACTCATACCATAATAGCCCCACGAAATAGATGATGCACAAGGCAGTACTCAATCAACACCGACGATGGTGGGCATCAAAGACATCCACTGTCTTGTTGCATCGAGGCTAGAAGGCCTAGGCATAGAGGATCTTTGGTTTTCTCTGTTCTTGTTGTGTTAGCTAGATGGGTAACCTATTTGTTGTTTTGGGATATTGTAATAGTAGGTTCTAATCTTAATAAAAATAAAATGTGTACTGTGTTTCATACTATATTTGCTTGTTTTCATTTCAATTAATTGATTTGCGAAATGGATGTTTTATGTTTGTGAAATGAATTGAGATGTGAATTGGATGTATACATGTGCATGTTGATCTGCTTGTTTCAGAGAGCATGGCTAGTATTTCCTAAGGCTAGCCAATAAACAAAAATAGATTTAGGGGTAGAAAAGAATAGCACAGACGTTTTTTAACTAAAAACCGTCTGTGATATATCACTAAAAACCGTCTGTGATATTTACACCACAGACGGTTCGAAAACCGTCTGTGATAACCTTCGATTATCACTGACCCATAAATTCAGACGGTTCAGAAAACCGTCTGTGATGATGTTTTTGAACCGTCTGTAATAGGGTTTTCTGTAGTAGTGACCATTTGCATCTCTTTTCTTAGAGAATGCACAGGATTGCACCAAAACATAGGTGGTACTAGATATGTTCATATATGAAACATGCTGGAGAAAATTCTATCAATATGAGGATCTTAAATTATCGATACAGCATGGTACTATACGAGTTATATATATGCAGAGAATTTAGATATACTAACGCATTCTGACAAGCATGCATGGAATGAGATCACCTGTCTGTTTGTTAGCTACGGCTTGCTGTCCTTTTGAGGACAATTGACAAAGTTTGAATCATTTGCGTGTGGATGGATTGCAGCTAATAAGCAGGCGGCCGGCCCAATCCTTGGCCACTCATAGCCCAAATGTAACAGCCTAGTTGACCAAGCTCTCGGGGTGCAGCCTTTAAATTTCCTCTCTCGGCCCGTAGAAACATCTCCAACTATAGACCAGCACAGACCAATGCTGCCATGCATAAGTAACACAAGTGGGTTGAAGGGACGTTCAAAGTGGCTATGGCTAATGACTTTTGGTTAAAAATAAATAATAGTAGTTTAAAAAAAGTAATTTTAAGAAGGAGGGCACAAGCAGTGGAAAAGAGGGAGAGATATGTGCGCGAGACGGGAGCCAGAGGAGTGGCCTGCTTGATGCTCCAGTGACCTCCTTTCTTCTCTCTAAAGTGAGATGGGAGCAAGAGGAGTGGAGAAAATGCTTCGAGAAGCCGAGTGTTTATATTGATTTTTAGCTTCTCCAAGCAGAAGCCAGAGACAGAAACTAATAAGAACAGGGCTAGAGTCGGGCCGAGGCACCTACCTCTCTAATTTCTTTTTCTAGACCAACCAATTATAATTTCTATGCTTTACCACTAATGCAAGAGCCATACTGTCGGGACCCAACTATGTATATCTAGATCTTGTATGTATACTGCACTAGTTTAGAATCATGCTAGTGCATACAGCGGCAACACCAATAAAATATCATCCATACATAGCGAATAACTATTAAAATACCAATTTACTAAGGAGAAAATCAGTGAGCCCTTTTGGCGAGAGTTTACACTTATTTACCCACATAGGGCTTAGCACTAAATAGGACAAATGACAGCAGAAGAAAAAACTAAACTCCAAGTGATAGCCCATCTCATGCCAAAGACAATCGACTGGAGAACGAGACCTAGTTGCCGTACTTCTCGTAGTACTCCTCCTCGAACAATAGACTAGATTCTCCTTCTCTGATCATTGATGATGGTGATGACATAGCAAGGGTGAGTATATGCAGTACTCAACAAGTTGTGCACAGAATGCAATATATGTATAGATGTAAGGCTTATTACAAAGAAATTACTATCTTGGTTTATTTTGAACAAAGCAATAGCTGGCTTTAGAGTACAGTAAATATATCAAAAGCATAAATTTCAGAAACAACATAATTAAATTAATAATCAGGTAAACAGTTGTCACAAAGCCCATCATGTCTAACACATTCACTTTCCTTCCCAGCTTTTATTTTATGAAAATCTACCACATGTGTGAAATCCCTGAGCATGTCTATGATATGACTGTGGATATGACTATTTGAATAGTTTGATTAATACCCTACAAAGGTTGTACAGGTTTCCTCACAAAACACGACTCTCTCATATTACCATGCGATGAACGTAACACACTTTCTTTTCCGTGCCAAGGATTATGTTTTGGCTCACTAGAGGCGATGAATCGACGATGGAGGCCGTAGTAGATCTATTTTTGAAAAACTCAATTCTCATCAAATGGCTGCACGAAAATCAAATTAACTTCACATGAGGATGCAAGATACTTGGGAACACAAAGTGACATGAAAGGAATTTGACGAAATCACTGGAGTGCTCTGAACGTGAGTTGGAGTGAGAAACAATTTTTGGGAATGGAGGGCTCTCAGTGACGGCGGTATTCTAGGGCTTGAGGAGGCTTGGTGAACATTGGAAAGGGTTGAGAGTGGTCACGGGATCGTATATAAGGGCTCAAAAGAGATATAAATAGACTCGAATTCATAGGATTTGGTTTTGAGTTAGTTTGGGAATAGACGAGATAAAATCAAACAGACGAACGGATCATGAAGAAATAGGAAGGAATGGATTTCTTGTGTGATTTGGAGTCTGTCATTTTTGCATGATGTCGAGACAATTTTTAGTTGGATAGTTGGCTTTGGAGGGGCACGGGCGCATGGCTCTATTTTTTTCTCATTCTGGTCTATTTGGTTCAATCGAATGGAGAAGATAACGATCAATGTTTGCAGACGAACAATACCATGTTAACAGTACTGAGAGGAGAGAGAAAGAAAGAACAAAGAAAAATTGAAAAAGAAAAGAGAGGAAAAGAAAAGAAAACTAGGCCAAGAAAAATAGGTTGGACCAAAAAAATAGAAGATACATTTCAATAGGCCAACCAGCCCTGTGGCCCCTGTCCGCGCCCCATCAACCACTCTCTGTGCTGCAGTACGCACCGTATTCCGTGGCCATCGTCGTCGACCACAGGCTTAAGTAACTTGAGTTGTTATGTGGAACAAATTTCAATTGCTATTTCATGAAACTTTATCTTCCTATGCTGGTTTTCTAGAGCTAATCAGTTTGCGAGCTAGGGTCCTTATTTGGAGAGTTGCTGAATTGTGGTTATTTGAAGCTCTGAAATGGTGCTACAGTCTCAAGAATTTATTCGAAGCTCTGACCTGATTGAAGGCCAAAGAAGAAGCTAGCGGCGTCCATCTCGCCCTTATTCTACACGGCTTAAACGGTGACGTTGGCTATGGATTGCTAACAAAGGAAAACTGATATCTGTTGCATGTAATCCTGACCTAGTCAGGAGGTATGGGAGTGTTGCGCGTGGTGGTGTTAGTTAGTCCGTCTTTGGCGGATCGCGGGTTCACTACGGGTTCAGAGCTTTGCTTAGTGCGGTGGCACTCGGCAAAGCACACGCTAACACTCGGCAAAGTCTTTGCCGAGTGCCACCCACGGCATAGCTCACACGTCATAGTTTCGACGGCAAGAGCTCTTTGCGAGAGCTTTCATCGAGCACTCGGCAAAGTCTTTGCCGAGTGCCGAAACGACCCTCGGCAAAAAGGACGGTGGGACGGCGAGAACACGGTGACGGCGTCGTTCGAAAGTGCCGGGACGAAATGGCACTCGGCAAAGCTTAAACGTTGCCGAGTGTCGGTAAAGACACTCGGCAAAGTTTTGCGCTTGTCGAGTGCCATAGTAAAACACTCGGCAAAGTTTTAAACTTTGCCGAGTGTTTTTATCACAACACTCGGCAAAATAACAACACTCGGCATAGTACGTTCCCAGAATGCCCAGAAACGTTACTTTGCCGGCTCCTGCCCTCCGCCAAACGCAACTGTGCCGGAAGTGTAGCTCGCACAAAAGACCCGTGATGCCATTGACATGGTATTTGTGATCACCGCACCACAAGCGTCCAACACCGCCCAAGTGATTAAGATAAATTATTAGTTTATATTGTGATTTTCAACATATCAAATGAAAAGTAGTGATAACATCTAAAGTTACTTACCTAGCCCCTGGGTCGAATCGTGGGCCTCTCAAGAGGTATCGGTCGCCTCGGGGGTCGAGGACCTCGCAACCTGACACCGACGAACCCGAGGAAGCGGAATCCCTGCCGCCTCCTCCTCCTCCTCCTCCTCCTCCTCCTGCTCCTCCTCCCGCCTCCTCCTGCTCCTCCTCCCGCTCCTCCTCCTCCCTCCTCCTCCTCCCGCTCCTCCTCCCGCTCCTCCTCCCGCTCCCGCTCCCGCCTCCCTCTCAAGAGTGCTCCTGCTCCTCCTGCTCCTCCCGCTCCTCCTACTCTTGCTCCCGATCGCTCACCGCATCAGGCCGTCTTTGGTAAAGCGACCTTCGTTCCTCATACCGCCCACCATCTTTGGTCAATCACCGCAATTAAAAAGAGTAAACCAATAAGCACGGATAAACAAGACGTACTTAGAAAGAGATGCAAAATGAACAAAACATAATTAGAAAATAACAAAGTATTACATGTATTAGAAATAATCATCATGATCGGGATTAGCCGGATCATAAGTCTCATCATCGATGATCGCCATATCCATATAATCAACACTATTCAAGGAGCAATGTTGTCATCACCGTCATTGCCTAAATGTAATCGTTGAAGTAATTCTAAGTCCTTGATTTTGAACCTCATCTCCAGTCCCTCGTCAACAACCCTTTCATTGTCTACTTCCATTCCGATCGCTTGGTTAAGTCTATCTCAAAAGCGCCTTCTAGCCCCTCTTCTTGAAAGAACTCTCCGTCATATGTGTTTGGGTCAAAGTTGTAATCTTCATTGTTTGGGACGGTAGTTTACCGTGTGGCGATACCTTATACACAACATCCCAACCCTTAAGACGGTCGTCTTTTGGCACGGTATGAGAGATAATAAACTTATGTGGCTGTTGAGCCACAATATACACATCGTCTCTGGTAAGACGGATGATCGTCAATTCGACTAGCCCAATATTAGGGTCCGTCTCGTTACTTGTGATCAAACCAATGGCATTTGAATATGACAGATTAAGAGGTTTGCAACCATGAAACGTGAGTTCATATATTTCTTCAATTATTCCATAATACTCGACCCCATCAAGGCCAGCGTAAAAACTCCGTATTTGTGGTTCTTGATTGGGCCGACTACGCTCATGTCTTGTTGTGTAAAAGTGATATCCATTCACGCCATAACCGGTAAATGAGCTTACCCTATAGGCACAGCCATCGGCAACTGTCTCAACTCGGCACTCATAGACGCATCGGTTTGGCCCTGCAAGCTCAAGCAGGATAGTTCGTTATATTATTCGCTGCACGAGCAACTTGTAATGTCAAACTAAGTACGAGCTAAATTGGACAAGACTTCTGTTTGAACCAAGAAATGAAATCGGGCATTCCAACTCCCGCACCACAGCTAAGAAGGGTCTCGACTTCTGCGGGTAGGCTCCCTTGATTCACGCCGAATTGATGATGAAATTCCCTACACCAACGAGAAACAAGGGGGTTGGATGCAGAATAGTGACTACTCGAGAACAAGTTTGTTGACAACTTACCGCATGTACGGCTCCACTTCGGAAAGGTTGTTCAACACATATAGCATGATAGTGCGCCACTCTTCATGTTTCAAGGTCTTGGGGGTCGCATCACTTGCACTTCCGAGTTGCCCTCGGAAAATGCTGAGGTTCGATTCATTTCGCCAAGATTGTAACGAGGGGTGGATTGTGCACGCTAGGAAGGTTGTCACCATAGTACGTTGTTGTGAAGTTTGACACCTCCTCCAAAATGTATGCCTCGCAACGAAGCCTCAATTTTGCATTTATTTTTACATTTAGTTCGATGAACCTTTAGACATCTCTCAATTGGATAGCACCAACGGCCCTGCACGGGCCCCCCCATTCGTGCCTCATACGGGAGGTGCAAAATCAAATGCTGCATCGGATTGAAGAAGCCGGGTGGAAAGATCTTCTCCAACTTACAGAGCAACACAGGTGCCATTCTTTCCAAGTCTGCAATCACGGTCCGAGATAACTCCTTGGCACAAAGCTGGCGGAAGAAATTGCTCAACTCGCGAAGACTAGCCGGACATGCTCGGGAACATAGCCTCGAACCATCATCGGAAGAAGCCGCTCAAGCCATATGTGGTAGTCATGACTCTTGAGCCCATTGATTCGCATAGTAGATAAGTTCACTCCCTCCTCGATTCGCCGCATACCCATCGGGAACATTAACGTTTGGAACCATTGTAGTACTTCCCTCCTTTGGGGCTGGTCAAGGCGACCGGCCTTAGGCTTTCTCCATGTCCCCGCCTCTAGGAGGCTTTATTTCTTGCTTTGGTCTATCGCATAACGTTGCGGATCCACTCTAGCCTTAATGTTGTCCTTTGTCTTATCAGGAATGTCCATGATTGTTGCCCAAAGTGCCTCGGCGACATTCTTTTCAGTGTGCATTACATCAATGTTATGTGGAAGAAGAAGGTCATCAAAATAGGGGAGCCTCAACAAGCCCGACTTATGAGTCCATGCATGTTGCTCACCATATCCCACAAAACCACCTTCTTCTTGATTGACCTCGAGAGCATCTATCGAGCACGAACCGCACATCGGTCATCATCTGCATGTGCGTAGTCTATAACTACGACACCTTTCGTAAAGTTCTTGACGTCTCGTCGAATGCATGGTCAAGAGGAGGAATTGTCGATGTTTGTCGAACGAAGAATACTTGCCACCCTTCACAGAACCAAATGAACTTGAGTGCCTTGCATCTTGGGCATGGGAACTTCCGTGAACACACCACCAGAATATCCCATCGCCGGGAAGTCATGCAGGGAGTAGTGGTACCAAACATGCATTTTGAATTTTCTCTTTGTAGCTCGGTCGTATGTCCATACCCCTTCCTCCCAAGCATGGACCAATTCATCAATCACAGGCTCCATGAACACACCCATATTATTCCCCGGGTGTTCGGGAATTATCAACGACAAGAATATGTTCTGCCTTTGGAAGAGGACGCCGGGGAGATTGAGGGGATAACGAACACGGGCCAACAAGTGTATGGGGCGCCATCATTCCATAAGGATTGAACCCATCATTGCCAGCATAACACGTACATTACGAGCCTCTAGAGCTTTCTCACGATGAATCACATCAAAGTGGGTCCATGCTTCACCATCGGATGGATGTACCAGCTTCTCAGGATTGTATCGACGTCCATTTTTGTGCCATGTCATCTGTTTCGCGGTTTCCTCGGTCATGTATAGCCGTTGGATCCTCGGTATGAACGGAAGGTACCGTAGGATTTTCACGGGATCGCAGTCGCGCCTCTTGACCATCACCGAGTCCACCTCCGTGAACCTAGAGGATCCACACTTTCCACGCATTTTTGCTTCCGCGTGTTCTTTCCTAAATAGGATGCACCCCTTCGGACAAGCATGTATCTGCTCATATGGCATCTTAAGTGCACGAAGGAGTTTCTTTGACTCGTACATGCTCTTTGGCGAATGTGACCCTCCCAAGCATGCCGCCAAAACTATCAACATAGCATCGGCGTCTCGACTCAAGCTAAACTGGGACTTCAAGGCCATTACGCGTCCAATGCCATCCAGTTGAGAAACCTTCGTCTGGCCGTGAAGGGGTTTCTGTGCCGCAGACAACATGTCGTGTACGCCTTTGCGGTTGCCTCTAGCTCCTCCTCCCTACGTCCTTCAGTGAAGTGTGCTTCATGATAGTCATTTAACATGTCTCCTACCCCGCCATCAGCATCATAATCCTCGACGCGTGGTCTCACGACCTCCTCTCTCATACGATCGGATTCACCGTGGTAGATCCACCGGGTATAGTCTGCCGTAAATCCAAACTTGCAAAGATGTTTACCCATGACCTCCTTTGTTTGTCGACGCGTGTTTGCACATCTGCTGCAAGGACACCAAGTGGCACGCGCTCCTTTAACCTTGGCAAATGCTAGTTCCAAGAAAGCATCGGTCTTCTCAATCCATTCATCGGACAACGAACCCCGACTTGAGCGGCCGTGTACATCCACTAACGGTCATCCATCCTCTAACATATCAGGGAGTAATATAAGAATAAAATGCATCTACACGATCTTTCTCCTATCTAATAGGTGAAGATAGGTCCTAATCCCACCCGAGGATGCGTAGATGAGGTTAGTTTCCATGCTCTACTCCTATCCGAGACAGAATTTCGGCAGCACCTCCCCGCTGTTCTCCAAATACACGTCCTGGCAGGGAGATTGTG
Organism: Bonia amplexicaulis; assembly: GCA_036346245.1. Lineage (NCBI taxonomy): Eukaryota > Viridiplantae > Streptophyta > Magnoliopsida > Poales > Poaceae > Bonia > Bonia amplexicaulis. The sequence goes on along the minus strand of JAYGGG010000316.1, from coordinate 140,886 downwards.
TATCCGGAGAACAACAGGAGATGTCCAAACTCATCACGGATCGGAGTAGACCACGAAACTAACCCCATCTATGCATCCTCGGCTAATCAAAAACGTGGACAATTCAAAACAGATACGGTTATAGATATGCAAAGATCTGCATATTTCCAACCGTATCTCTTTCGAACGGGAGACGCCTAACTAGGTTACGCCTAACCAGAGAATAAACTGGGCCGACCAATCAGAGAATGGCATTCAATAAAGTGATATAGCAATAACAAAGTGATATACCAATCAGATATGGCATTCAACTCCCCCTCATTCTTTAGAACATTAACACATCAGTATAGCAATAGCATCTTTCATAAAATATAACCAAGTGATATATATGTCACTAAAACATCATAGACTAAGCCAAGTAGATCCACAGATAACCTCCTTAAGTCAAGAAACCATCACATTTTAAATCCCACAGCAACCGAAGGATCAGCATCCCAAAATCCCAGGGACTGCACCCCCACATTCCGAGAGCATGTACACAGCCGAGGGAATCCAACCCCAACCTCAAGTCATTGCACACCGCCAGGCAAAACAACCGAGAAGGTCAAGCCCAAGACACCACCGGCCGAAATATCCAAAGACACACCCTCTAAGGCGCATGCAGCAAAGCCACGAGGGATAACCATCAAGAAGACCACGACCACAGAGAGGCAGTCACAGAGAGGCAGCACAACATCGAGACCACAGTCCCAGTTCGTTCCCAGAATCAACCCAACCACCATTCCACAGAGGTAATCCATGCCACAACTTCCCCATGATTCCAGTATTCAAAACCACACATGCAACATAGTAAAATATTAGAGCACTATCACTTACTAATCAACTAGAAGACCTAGCAAATTAGTGAGACCATGAACCAAGCCGAACCAGCGTAGTAACCCTAGCGTCCACTGGCGCCACCGGATCGCTAAAGCATCATCTAGCATCACAGAGCAAATACACATAAGGGAGTAGAGGAAGAGTGAATAGGACCGGGCTTCATCAGATGTAGACCGGCGGCTCGATCCGGAGGACGGCGGCTGCTGGCGGCGGCTTGATCTAGAGGACGGCGACGGGTGGGAGCGGCGGCGGGGCGGCGGCTCGATCTGGAGGGCGGCGGCAGCGAGGCGGCGGCGGGATCCAGCGTCTCGGGCCAAGAGGGGAGGAGACGAGGGTGACTGGGTGTGGGGAGGAACGAGTCAATTGAGTTGAATGGGTGGGCGGCGGCTGGACTTGGGAGTTGAGTGGAGTGATTGAGTCAGAGAGTTAGGGTTATTACTTTGCCGAGTGCCAAAACTTGGCACTCGGCAAACTAATTTTTTTTTGGTTTTTTGCCACCAATTTTTTTTTGAAGCATTAGTACACTACCACAAACAACATGTTTAAATTTGGGACATTTTCATTGCATTTTGGCATATTTCTATAGTTTATTTTGTTTTGTTGAATTTTTCCGGAAAATGTAAGTTTGAGCTGCAGTGCATCGAATAATGGATTACATTCGTTCAAAAAATGTTATCCTTGTTTCTTAGTGTAAATTTAGGCTAAATCCAGGAAATGTCTCGAAATTTCGATCAACGTGCTCACGGGCAACGCCGCCAACTTGCATGGGGTGGTTTTTAATTGTATAAAATGCGAGCAATTCGAAAATCATGAAACTTGTCGAGTTGTCGCCGTATCGTGTCGTATGCCGTGGAAAAATTTGAAAATTTTCGAGCACGCTATCACGCACGATGCTCACAAACCGGAGATCTCCACATTTGATAGCGTCACGATGCTCACAAACGTGGGAGATCTCCGGTTTGTGAGCATCGTCGTGATAGCGTGCTCGAAATTTTTCAAATTTTTCCACGGCATACGATACGATACGGCGACAACTCGACAAGTTTCATGATTTTCGAATTGCTCGCATTTTATACAATTAAAAAACCACTCCCACGCAAGTTGGCGGCGTTGCCCCGTGAGCACGTTGATCGAAATTTCGAGACATTTCCTGGATTTAGCCTAAATTTACACTAAGAAACAAGGATAACATTTTTTGAACGAATGTAATCCATTATTCGATGCACCTGCAGTTCAAACTTACATTTTCTGGAAAAATTCAACAAAACAAAATAAACTATAGAAATATGCCAAAAGGCAATGAAAATGTCCCAAATTTAAACATGTTGTTTGTGGTAGTGTACTAAAGCTTCAAAAAAAATTGGTGGCAAAACCAAAAAATTAGTTTATCGAAAAGCCAGTTTTGGCACTCGGCAAAATAAATTCTTTGCCGAGTGCCAAACGGGGGGCACTCGGCAAAGAGGACGCCGCTGGATGCCGTTAGGCCCTACCAATCTTTGCCGAGTGCCTACCTTTGCCGAGTGCCTGGCACTTGGCAAAGACAGTCTTTGCCGAGTGCAGGTATTTGCCGAGTTCCAGGCACTCGACAAAGACCTCTTTGCCGAGTGCCATATTTTGCCGAGTGCCCGCAATTCGGCACTCGGCAAATCACGTGTTTCCCGTAGTGGTTGGCGCGAAACCGATTCCTTAGCTCAAGTTTGCTTTGAAGTTCAAAGTTTGAACATGTATTTGTATTCCGGTTGTAGAACAGCGTTACTTTCCGTGAGAAAATAGAGAACAGAAAATTGCTCCATCGTTCTTCTTCATCCTCAACCTCTCGCGTGTGTTAACCACCGTGTTCCCGAGAGTGTATCTAGGCTTGAAATGATGATTAAAGATCCACGCTGTGGATGAACTCAGCCCCAGGGCAATTGTGCCAGATTCTTCGGGTGGTTCGTCCTCTTCGTCTATCTCCCCAGTTATGTCCTCGAGTGACATCCCTTTAGACTCTGGTAGGACAAGGGTGAACATGATTCCAACTAGGTTGCACCCAGCAAGCATAAGTAGCGAGTTTTTGGTACTCGTTCGACAATACTGGAACCAAAGCACACCAATAATCGCGCCACACTTGCCCCCAGCACCGGCTATGCCGTGGCATGTCGACCGCAGTCGTGTCGGGAAGATCTCCGTCGGCAGGATGAACGTGGTGGAGTTTGGCCCAAAATTGGCGAAGAAGAAGATGAACGCGTACATGATGGCGAAACCGATGTGCTTGCTGGGATGGGCCCAAAACTTGTAGGGCCCCGCCAAGCCGAGCACGAATATGGTCATCATGGTGAATCCCATTAATTGGATCCTGATGCGGCCGACGTAGTCGATGAAGATAACAGTAAGGAAGTACCCTGGAAGGGTGCCGCTAAGCGCAATGATCGCCTGCGTGCGAGCGATCTTGTAAGTTTGCTCAAGCGGGCTCATCTTGCTCGCGTCACCGAACCAACCAATCTCAGTGAAGATGTCCTTCATGAACAGGTTGAGCGAGTAGAAGACGACGTCAAGAACGAACCAGCAAACGGTGGTGGCGAGGAGCTGGCGGCCATGGCGGTGAATGAATTCCATGGAGAACAGACCGAACTCGTCTTGTCTGTCAATGGCGTCCACCTCCTCTTTCTCCGGAACGATGTCGAGGTCAAGGACCGCAGCCATGTCCGATGAAGCCTGCTTCAGGTTCTTGGCAATGAATGCGGTGTAGCGCGCCGTCTCGGGCATCTTCATGCGCCAGTAGTACGTGAGGACAGCGGGAATGGCGCCAAACATGAGAACCATGCGCCACACATAGTCTGCTTGCCCTAGTGGGTCCGTCTTGTATGCCGGAAAATTCTTGAATCTTGCAGACATACTCAAAGCAACAGTGCCAGCAGCAAGATTCCCTAGACCCTGCGCGATATTAGTAAAAAGGGTGTTGATAAACATTATCCGAATGTTTTCTTTCTAACTATTATCTATATTTGTAACTATTAAATTAGAGATCTAATAGTCATGAATTCTCTCCCACCACCTTAAAAAAAAATCTCTAATCCAACGGTTTAAAATTTAGATAATTATTATGAAGAAAACATTGGACGTACTCACTTGCATGGCGAAGACTGCGGCAATGAAGCCACCGCGAGTCCTCTTGTTGGCGTACTCCGACATAATAGTCGCCGAGAGCGGATAATCACCGCCAATGCCGAAGCCGAGCCAGAAACGGAAGAAACACAGCGTGGCTATGACATCTTTGGGATTGTGGTGAAAGGAAAGGCCGGAGGCGAGTGAACAGAAGACCATAAGCTTGAGCGTGACGCCGTACATGCGCTTGCGTCCCATCCTGTCACCGAGCCAGCCAAAGAAGAGCTGCCCCAGGACAGTGCCGCAAAGCGCGACGCCATTGACGGCAGCTGCGACGTGACTGGGGAGCTTGCCATTAGCATAGTAGATGCGGCCAAGGAGGTCGGTGACGAGGGAGATGGAGAAGAGGTCGTAGGCGTCGGTGAAGAAGCCCATGCCGGCGATGACGATGGTGGTGAAGTGGTACAGCTGCGTCTTGGCGACGTCGAGAGCCTGGAGCACCTTGATCTGCTTGCGAGCCCTTCGCGTCTCGCATTTCACCGACGTTGTCACTGCGTTTAGCATGCGGTAGAACATCGCGTTGCCTAAGCCATTCAAGTGGCAGAACAAGGAGCTGAAGGCGTGCCTCCTTCCAGGCCAGGTGGAATCACGAGTAGCGAACATCATAATCTCCCGAAATTATCCGGGAATACGAAGCGTCCGAAAGCAATAACTGCCTTGTTATATATAGTGCGTTTCAATCGACAGGATTGCCTTTTTTTCGAGGTACCTTGTTAATCTGGATAAAGCTAGCGATTAACATATTGTTGGAGATCAACAGATGTACTCCTTCCGGTTAACAAAAACAAATCATTTTAAAATACGTACAGATAAACTTAAGAAACTTTAGTTATCGATATCTTTTTATATATTTAGATTAGATATATTAAAATCATATATATAGATTCATCTCAAATAGTACTTTCATGTTATTATAATTTTATTAGGTTTTGTAAATATATTATAATAGTAATTAGTGGTTATAGTTGTATTTTAGAGACCGTATTGATATTCAAAACGATTTTGTTTTTGTAAACTAGTGAGAGTATTTATTCTGATTGTACCACAGCACGAATATCCTGTCAACCACGAATATCCTATCAGCCTGTAACTAGAAATCCAGCTGCGTAAGATCCATGTTACTTTTCTCCGAAGAAATCGTACGTACAAGTGACAAATTTGCTAGGAACCTTGCTGATATCCGTATGCGTTGCTAAACGTGAAGAACGAGGACGGCAGCGACAAGATCAAGAGTCATGGTATGTAATTGCCTAGCTAAAACATCCAGACTCGCAGCCTTGACATCTGGTGGACTATTATATGTGGCAATGAAACGACAGTATCGATTTTCATTTACGGATCTACCTAGCTTCGACAGTGCAATTTTTTTTTCATGTCGATACTGCAAGATGGTAATGGCTCAAAAGTCATGATGTGTATTGCAAGAGATTGTAACAAGTGTTTAAGAGAAACTATTTCTTCTTGTATTAACTCTGAATCTGTATATGAATTTATAGATGATGAAGGGTGGCAAAAAGGTGTCTGTTTGTAAAGGCATCTGTACATTGGGGCATCTGTACATTGGGCACTTTTACTTTTTGGTTTGTAACACTCCCCCTTGACTAATGTGTCTTCATATGATCACCTTGATTCATCATCTTAGAAAAACTCCTCTAAAACCCTGTAGGGAAAATATGAGGAGAACCGATAGAGTAGATATGCCATGAAAAACTCCTTTAAAACCCAGAAAAATTTAAGGAGAAAATAATATGGCATATATTTGATTATATCTCCTAAAAAAACCCTGTGGGAAAATAGAGACATAATATATTTATGATTACGTTGTCATATTGCCTCATTAAAAACCTTGATGAGAAACCTTAGAGGGAAAACTCATAAAGGAAAAAAGAGTACAATATTTATATTTGAACGAGTTAAGTCTTAGGAGATTTCTCCCCCTGACATCTGCAAATCACGTAGTCTTCGCGTACCAATTCCATGAACACATTTTTGGAATGTGGAAGTTGGTATGACTTGGTGAATAAGTATGCGAGATTATCACAAGACTTAGTTTGCAGAATATTTATTTCCCCACTCTCTTGCAATTCATGTGGGTAAAATAGTTTAGGTGCAATATATTTTGTGATATTGTTCTTTATGTAACCCGTTTGCATTTGAACAACGCAAGCAGCATTATCTTCGTAGATAATGGTAGGTGATGCAATAGCACCTATACACATGATTGTTGTATGTGGGTAATCATTCTGCGAAGTCATACATATTCACGTGATGCTTCATATAATACAATTATTTCAGAATGATTAGTGAATGTAGCCACTAGAGTTTGTTTTGAAAACTTCTAAGAAATGACTGTTCCACCGTGTAAAAATACAAAGCCTGTTTAAGATCTGGCATTATGGGGATCTGATAAATAGCCAGCATTTGTATATCCTATTAAATCCACATTTTTATTCTTCTGGAAGAATACACTGAGATCTTTAGTGCCTTGAAGATATCTTTAGTGCCTTGAAGATATCTTTAGCGTCTTTTGGTTGGAGCAGCGCTATATCTAGCAAGTAGATTTACTGCAAATGCAATATCCGGCCGGGTGCAATTTGCAAGGCACATAAGCGCTCCGATAGCACTGAGATGTGGAACCTCGGGTCCCAATAACTCTTCATTGTCATCTCGGGGTCTGAATGGATCTTTGTCCCTGTCTAGAGATCGAACAACCATGGGGGTTTTTGATGGATATGCTTTGTCCATATTGAATTTCTCTAATATTTTCTGGATATAGGCTGATTGATGCACTAGGATGCCTGTATGAAGTAGCTCAAGTTGTATACCTAAGTAAAATTTGGTTTTACCCAAATGCTTCATTTCAAATTCCGTCATAAGATGATTACATGTTTCATCTATATTCTGTGTGTTACCAATGATATTAAGATCATCAACATACACAGATATAATACAAAATCCTGTTGAGGATCTTTTGATGAACACGCATGGGCAATCATCATTGTTGGAGTATCTCTTTTTGGTTAGGAACTCACTTAGTCAGTTGTACCACATTCTACCCGACTGTTTCAAGCCATATAAAGACTTGTTCAATTTTACACAATACATATTGCGATTTGCGTTTGGATTCGGAATTAAAATTCTATCGGGAACTTTCATGTATATTTCCGAATCAAGTGACCCATAAAGATATGCAATCACTACATCCATCAACTGAAAAGATAGATGATTTTGTACTGCCAATGAGATTAAGTATCGGAATGTTATTCCACTCATTACTTGAGAGTAAGTTTCATTGAAGTCAATGTTGGGTCTGTGCGTGAACCCTTGTGCTACAAGCCTTGCTTTGTATCTCACCACCTCATTGTTTTCATTCCGTTTGCGGACAAAAACCCATTTGAAACCAACAGGGAATACTTTGGGAGGTGTATGTATCACATTGGTGAATACATTTCTTTTCTTGAGCGAGACTAACTCCGCTTGAATTGCATCCTTCCATTGATTCCAGTCCGAGCGCTGTATGCACTCTTCCATGGTCTTAGGATCTGGATCATTTTGAAGGTTGTTTGCAATTATTGTGGAGAAATAAATATCGACAAGTGTAGTCTTACGATCATATGAGTCTCCAGAATCAATATAGTTAGTGGAAATTTCTTGGACCCCTGGTGACTCAATGTTATTTCCCAAAACATTTGAATCGGGATATTCCGATGTCCTAGGATCAGAATTTGAGTGCACTGTTGATCTGGGTTCAAGGATCCTTTGGTGTCTATCAACTTGAGGTTGATCTGTATTTACATTCTTTTGTTTCCTTTGTCGCTTGTTAGAAGGTATATCCGCCATTTGTACCATACTTCTCCCCCTCTTATTTTGAACTGAGAGTTGAGTGGTATTTTGCGGTACCTCCACTCTTTCAGGCATATTTTTGGCAGGATTATAGGATTTTGTGACACCCTTGTAATCAGTAAATGCATCTTGCAGATTATTTGCAATGTTTTGCAAATGAATGATTTTTTGAACTTGAAGTTCAATCTCTGCGTGCGTGGAGTGCGAGGCGTGAATGCCTTGTACATTCAATCAATTTTACGGCATTTAGTTTGGTACTTGTTTTCTCCCCTAATGCCGGAAATGTTCCTCATTGAATATGCAATCGTCTTAGGACCATAAATGTGTCCCCGTTAGGGGCTCGAGGTATTTTATAATTGACGGAGATTTATACCCAACATAGATTCCAAGTTTCCTGCGTGGTCCCATTGAGGTACACTGCGGTGGTGAGATCGGTACATATGTAGCGCAACCGAACTTTCGCAGATGGGAAATATCTGGTGGATTTTCACGTACTAATGTAGCGGGAAGTGCTATAATATGCAGTTGGACGCAATTGTATTAAGTCAGTAGCGTGTAAAACTGCATGACCCCAACATGATGTTGGTAAGTTGCAATTTTGTAGTAATGGTCTTGCAATGAGCTTGATTCTCTTGATAAGAGATTCTGCTAAACCATTTTGTGTATGGACATGTGGAACAGAGTGTTGAACTTGTATCCCAAGAGCCATACAATAGTCATTGAAGACATGGGATCAAAATTCAGCAACATTGTCCATTCGAATTGATTGAATTCGATATTCAGGATAATTTGCTGGTAATTGGATAATTTGACCAATTAACTTAGCAAATGCATGGTTTCGTGTGGATAAAAGACACACATGTGACCATATAGTAGATGCGTCAATGAGAACCATGAAGTATCTGAACAGTCTACACAATGGTTGTATAGGATCACATATATCTCCTTGAATGCGTTCAAGGAATTTAAGTGGTTCAGCTCTGATTTTAAGATAAGAGGGTTTTAAAATCAATTTTTCGGTGGCACAGGAAGTGCACACAAAATATGAGGATTCTGAAAATTTTGTTTTGAGGTATGTATGATCAATTGAATTGCTAATAATTTTTCTTATCATTCCAATGCCTGGGTGGCCAAGGCGATCATGCCTTGTTTGGAATGTGTTGGTGTTTTGGAAAATTACTTTGTACGCAATATGTTGAACGGGTTTGATGTATGTATAATATAATCCGGAGTTTAAAGATGGAATTTTTTCTAGTACTTGTTTGTCATATACGTTGTTTTTGGTTAAGAGGAGATACTCCTCTTTGTTGTCATTTTGGGTTTCAACATGGGAACCATTCTGACGGATATCTCTATAACTAAATAGGGTACGTGTTGAATCATGATACAAGAGTGCATTCTTAATTTCCAATTGTGTACCCATAGGGAGAGTGATAGAGGCACAACCAGAGCCTACTATCGTTGCATCGCGTCCAGCGATGGTTAAAATATTTCCTTTCCTCCTAGTAAGAGTTAGGAAATATTTTGTGTCCCTAAGTATAGAGTTTGTGGTACCACTATCCATAAGGCATAATTCCTCCTCTATTGGATCGATTCCAAAAATCTATATACACAAAAGAACAATTTAATGAAATTCTTATAGTAGTATATATAGAATACATACAAATTTTATTGACAATACCGAATATGTTCGCTATAAGATTGTAGCATACAAGCTTACAATATAGATGACAACATTGTTTATATTACAACACTATAGTACTTAGTAGCTATGGGACTAGGAGTCTAACTGAGATCTCCAAACATGTCTTGAGAAGTAAATTCTTCAAGTGTGTCTGCAATGCACAGGAGATCATCATTCTTTGTAGAAGCACATGTGTCTTTGAGTTCTTGAAGGAACTTTTGAGAGCATCCGGCTTCATCATTGTTAGATGTGAGATTGAAGTGGCTTCAAATCTCTTTTCTTGAGTATTCTTGCCTTGAGCCAAAGACTGGAGGTAGAGGTTGACAAGATGCTTCGGGGTGCGGCATTTCTTGGTAGGATGGTTGTAGCAACTACACTTTTGACAAATTTTAGTTTTATCAACTCTCTTACCAGAATTGCCTTTACCTTTCTTGAATCCACTTGGTTTTTGCTTCTTGTTGCGTTTGTTTTACCTTTAAAGTTCTTTGAGTGGTCTTTTGAACCACTGAACTTGTTGTTATTTTGATTAGCATGAACTTCAGGAAGTGAAGCAGCCCCAATGGGACGTTGCTGATTGTTCTTTAAAAGAAGTTCAACATGCTTTTCTGCCTGAAGTATAGTATGCATAAGATCAAAATAAGTTTGGTAATTTGTAGCACATCATTGCTGCTATAGGACCCTGTCAGATGGGAGCATAGTAGAGAGAGACTTCTCTATTTTGTCCGCATCTGTTGGTTCGTTTTCACAAAACCGTAATTTGGAGCAAATAGTATGAAGGGCATGGTTATAGTCTCCAACAGTTTTGAAGTCTTGGAGTCTAAGGTGTGCCCATTCATGATTAGCCTCAGGTAAGATAACAGCTTTCTGCTGTTCATATCTATTTTTGAGGGCTAACCATAAAGTGAATGGATTCTCTTGATACAGATATTCAGCCTTCAAATCTGGATGTATGTGATTCCGTATTGTGCTCAAAATAGAATATTTCACAATATCCGGTAGAATTTGATCAGCCAGAGGATCGAATATCACCTTTTGCAACCCATGTGTGGTTAGGTTGTTCTTTAGGTCCATAACCCATGTAGGGTAGTTGGTACATCGAGAGCTAGGGGCTCAAAATCTTTGGTAGCCATTTAAAATCTACATGAAAAGTATATCATAAATGATTAATTTACATGAGGTATATTAATATGTATGGTAATGTTGTAATAAAACTGCAAAATATGTGGAAAACAATATGAGTATTGTAATCCGAATGAATATATATACCTAAATTAAATATAACATGTGGTTATATTTATAATACCGTGTAATCACAATATTGGTGGTGAACACCAATTTATTGTATGGCATAGCGTACAAATAAATGTAGCAAATTGCCATAAATTGTAATTGTGGTATTTATTGTAGGTATGTATTCATAATATTTTGCAAAAATTCCAAATTATTAAGTACAATGGTACTCACTAAATGGGAATTTTAATTTTAAATCTGCTAAAGATAGCGAAATTTAAATATGGTCACAATTCATATTGTAGGTAAATTGCAATAAAGCAGTAATCCCACATATGTAAAAGTTATAGAAATGTGCTTGCACATTTATTTGAACAATTACATAATTTTTAGGTACTGTAGAGACTGAAATGCTAATTTATAACAGTACAAATTGACGGGTACAATTAAAAATAAGCACAAAGACTATACTGCAAATACTACAATAGAATATTATTTAACAGAAAACAAATTCTGCATTTTCCACAAAATATAGGAGGGAATTTGCAAAATTTTGAAAACCTGGGCTAAAGCCCGTTCGGCCTTTAGGCCCAAATGGGGAGGTGGGAAATTTTGGGCCAAAAGCCCATTTTTGTGTAGCCATATATAAAGGAAGGGGAGGGTTAGGGTTTCTCTAACTCCCTAACCCTAGCTGCCGACCTTAGGCGGCCACACACAAGACCGCCAGCCAGCCCATCATTGTCGTGCCTCGCCAGCGTCACTCTTCCTCCCTCTTCTTCTCAATTTATGTAGAGAGAATGCCTCCTCTGCGGAGGAGGCCGTGGAGGAGTTTGGGCTCGATCCAGAGGCTGGGGCGGTTAGCCATGAGACACACACCAGGTCACCCAAAGGGCCATAGCGGAGCCCTCGCCCGGTGGGAAGGCGCGTCGCCTCCATGGACGACTTACGAACCGGCCTAGAACCAAAGCAAGTGTAACATCCCAAATTTTGTGATTTCTAAAAATTTAAATTCAAATTAATTACTTTAAAGAAATTGGATCATATTTGAATTTTTCTGAATTTTTCTAGATTTTAAAATCAATTTCTTGAATTAAAAAGAGATCTTAGTTTGAAAATATATTACCAAAATAAGTTGGAAATATTTTATATAAGTCCAAAATATTCCCAAAAGCTTCTGTAAATTTTTAGAATTTTTAGAAGAAATTTCATATTTTTCGAGCTATATTTAATTTTCTAGGCTTTTCGTAAATCAAAACTAAATTCAGAAATTATTAACCCCGACCCTCTCTCCGGCCACGTGACGGCCGGGATCCGCCCACGTCGCCTGCTCCATCCCGCCTCACCTCTTCCCTACATACGTGGGTGGCCGGATCGCCACGCCTCCACCCTACCGATCTCCGCCACCCACTCTCTCTCTCCTCCTCTCGCCGCTCGGGCCCACTGTCGCCTCCTTCTTCCCGCGCCCCTCCTTCTTCCCGCCGCCGCAACCGCCCCGATCTTCCCGCCTTCCCGCCCCCACGCGCACTTCCTCCCTTCCTCTCCTCTTCGTGCGCCGCACGCCCCACGCCCACCCCTCTCCTCTCCCCACTTTCCCCAAACGCCGCAACCGCCACCGCCCACCTCCCACTCCGTGAGAAATTCCACGCCCGTTGCTCCTCGAGCCTATAAAACCCTCCCGGCATCCCCATCCTCTGCTCCACCCTCCCTTCCACTCCGTCCCTTCCCGGCCGCCCATCGCCGCCGCCATGCACCCGAGGCGCCGCTTCTTCGCCGCCACCGCCACCGTACATCTCCGAACTCCGTGCCTAGGTGAATTGAGTTCCCCTCCTTCCCTTCTCTCCGTTCCTACCCTCATGCCAGCAATCCGCCATGTCACGGCGAGCTCGCCGCCCCGTCGCGCCCATCGGCCTCTCCCGTGCCTACGTGGCGGGCGGCGGCGCCGCGTCGCCGCCCGTCGGCGCCACCTCGGCTCCCTCGCCCGGTCGCCAACTCGGCCCTCCCGCCACCTCGGCCTCCCCTTCGGTCCATGGACCCGGTCCATGACCCGGCCCAATGTCGTCGGCCCACCCTGTGGCGACGCTATGTCAAGCGCTATAAATCCGATTTTCCGCACAAAATAATTCGGCCGAAAAAGAAATTCCTGCTGACGTCATAATTCCGAATTTCCTTTAGAAAAATAATTCCAAAATCCAGTTTATTCTTTTTCTTTCATTTTAAACTTCCCGATGCCCGTACTTTGTCATCCTAACTCCGATTTTGTCCATTCAAATTTCTAAATTCATCAAAAATTCCAAAATATTCATTTATGCCATCCTTTTGAATTTTTGAAATTTTTGTAATATTTTAAAATTCAAATTTCAAATTTCAAACACCTAGTTCATTTTCAAAATCTCGCCATCCCAAATTTTCAGACACCTCCAAAGATCCAAATCCAACCTTGTAAAATATCCATAAAATTATATTATTTTTCAGAGATCAGATATTTTATATTCAAATTCTTTTCATTTAAACTTCCGAAAATCCTTCTCCTCGTCCAGAACTCCGAATCCGTTGAAACTTTCTCCTAAATTCTTATAAAAATATAAACTCCTTTCCAGTAGTTACATTATATTTTTGTAATGTTATTTGTATTTATTTGTTCGTTTGTTTTATCGTTTTGCGCGTAGAATCCAACGTTGTTGAAAAATTCGAAGATATCGCACACGAAGGCAAGTCTCCTTTGAACATTTTGTACCCATGTTTACGAAATGTTTTTCATTATTTTAAAGTTATTGCATTCGCTATGTTACATAAAATGTTAATTTCAGTATTAAGGTATTAGTTAATCCAACCGTTGTTATGTCCTCATTTGACATTGAATGCCATGTACCTTTGCAACCTTAAGAGTTCCTTTGTCTCAATAATGAAAGTAATATATCACTTTGCTAAATGTTATTATAATAGTAAATGCTTAGTCCAGCTACACAACCTTTGAAACCTGGGAAGGGAAAAATTATGTTTCTTTGGACTAGATTTTGTATTCAGAAATTTAGTGGCAACTGGTGTTACCACTGTTCTTTAAAAAAATAAAATAAAATGAGAAAGATGGTCTGGACTTGGGCAGAAGGTTGGAGTGGATGGTGCGGTTAGCACATGATTGGTAAAGCGTATGTCCTGCCCTAGTCAATTAAGGATCGACTCTTGTGATTGTCCAAACTGAGCACTACCGTACAACCACATGTCAATATGAGTATGACCTAGCTGATTAATTTACGATAGACTAGCTTAGGTACCACCAATGGAAAGTGGGTGCCAGGGTGTACTGGTTATTCACAGTGAGGGACAGTGTTTACTGTACTCATACGGCGCAAGAGGGGGCTTCTGAATGTGGTGGATTTAACCCTTCAGCGGTGAAACCTCAGCGGGTGGTAACTAGCTAGACTAGAGTAATGAAAAGGCTTTGTGACGAATTATCTGGGTCTCATGCCTAAGGAAGCATGCTGGCTATTAAGATATCTTGTCTCTTGTGGGTAAAGTTGTACAACCTCTGCAGAGTGTTAAAACTATTCGAATAGCCGTGCCCACGGTCAAGGGCGGGCAAGGAATGCATTCACATGGTAGAACTTTGGTTTTGGTTTTTAGTAAAGTTATGGGAACCCAAGAGTGGATGAAACTCTCGGGGTTGTTCAAATAGTTGAAACTATTATGAATGGTTGGAAACCCGTAGATTTGTAATTTGGTGGTTGGAACCGCTTATCCAAGAATGGTGGATAGAATCTTCACGTTAAAATATTTAATAGTTTCGGTTAAGATAATTACTTTGTTAAAATATTGCCTTCAAATATGTTTAACGATATGGAAAATAAAAATATTGCTTTGTGCAAAAGAACCGTATAACCTTCCTTGTTGAGCCTTGCATCTAATGCATTTTCCAAGACTTATGGAGTACTTTATGTACTCACATACTACACTTAAAAATAAAATCTCGAGAAATACGAAGCTCGGGAAGGAGACTACGACTACTTGCGTGTGGATTCGACGAAGGATTTCAGTACTAGGTTGCGTTTCCCACCAATTGCACGTGGCGTATTGATAGGTCTTTATCAAGTTTATTTGCTTCCGCCGTGTTTTGTTTATTTGCAGGTCTTGAAACCTCAGTTGTAATGAAAAGACCTTTTGGTCGGGACTCTCTATTATTGTAATATTCGTTGTTAGCAATGTAATCATCACTGTTTAACTGTGTGTACTAGCTTTGATCTGGGACTAGTGCTGAAATACACAGAGGGATCGGATTTGGAAATCCGGGTCCCGACAGAGATGGTATCAGAGCCAACTTGATCGTAGGACGTGACCTAGTTTAGAATAGCAAAACCTTAAGGATCTATATTTATTAAAAATTTTATTTTTTTGAAAATTTTCTATACCTCTTTACCCCCACTCTATTTATATTCTCTCGCTCAAAATTTCTTACTAATCTTTTCTATTATTTCAACTTGTAGATGGCGGTTCTTCCTCCGTTGACTCGTGGGACTTCATTTCTCACGGCGAGAATGAGGTGCATTTGTTGAACATCTTCGTCAACTCATGCAGTATCTGAAGTATCGCCAACCGCCTATTTTCAGAGGACGGAAAGTCAAAATTTTGGACCGAGATTCTTGGTCGATGGAAGCATTCCTATATGCACGGGAAAGGGAATTCAACTCCCACAGATACCCTATCGATCATCCTCGGTCTGACTGCTCTGACGCCCTCCAGGATTCCAAGAGTGTGCGGCGCCCTAGTCCACCACCCGACATCAACCTTGAAGATTCCAACAAAAGACGTAGTCTCTCTCGTTCCCGTTCCTGCTCTCGGTCGACTGCCTCCGGTCATAGCCATACCCACACCGCGCATCTTGCAACCATCCCTTGTGTGGTTGTAGGCGCTCCGTGGGTAAGCTCGAGGAAGATCCGAAGAAGACCCGGAGGAGGATCACGAGAGCGTATCTTCGAGGAGGACGAGTAGTTGTTGAGACAATAGCACCCAATTTAATGTTTACTTTCTTAGAACGTTTTATTGCTATATTTTGGTGTACTAGATGGACTGTACCAAAGCACTTGTGCACTTGTGGTACAGCCATTTTTTTAAAAAAATTAATTTGAATTCAAAGTTGAGTTTCTCCAATTTGATTATTTGTGTTCTTCTTGTGTGTTGGTTTGGGATGTTGTTTAGTCTCCCGATCTCTTGCCTAAACCTACTTCCCCTTATCTTTGCTAAATCCGTTACCTCTTCGGATGGTGAACACAAGAACCAATGTTCAAACAGTGAGTGGTACCAATTCTCAACCGAAGCCAATGAACCAATTCCACCCCTCCTGCTCGTGCCCCTAACTTGGAACAAATGATGGCTATGCAACTGCAACTTCTACAAGCTCTTGCTCAGAATCAAGTCCATCCACTCCATTAAGCCCCAATGCACGCACATGAGTCCAAGCTAGAGAATTTATGAGAACTCGACCGCCAACCTTCAATGGTTCAGTAGATCCAATGGAAGCTGATGACTGGATTAATGATGTGGAGAGGAAATTGACTTTGGTTCAGTGCAATGATCGTGAGAAAGTGTTGTATGCTGCCCATCAGTTAAAAGGAATTGCAGCTAATTGGTGGGATAATTATTGTGCAGCTCATCAAAATGTGCAAGGTATCACTTAGGCTGAATTTGTTGAAGCTTTCCGCACTGCACATATTCCTACAGGGATAATGGATATGAAGAAAATGGAATTTCACAAGCTGCAGCAAGGAAACCTTAATGTGACTGAATACCTGAATAAGTTCACACAATTGGCCAGGTATGCACCAGATGATGTTGCAACAGATGCAGCAAAGATTTGGCGATTCATCAAGGACCGGACCCCAACCTCAAAGTGCGGTTGGTGTCCAATGATTACCCAACATTTCAAATATGGTAAACAAGGTCATTATACAAGAAGATGCTCAACGCCAGTTATATGAGATTCGGAAGAGGAAATTCCAAGCCCAACAGGGTGCAAGCAGTTCTCGTCATCGTCCTAATCAATCTCATTTCAGTAGGCCTCCAGCGCCAAGTGTGCCAAGGACACCATTCAGTGGACCTCGCCCAATTCCACAAGCTCCACGAGCTAATAATGGGGGCCAACCTCAGCAGAACAAGACTTCAACTGCAGGAGTACAATGTTTCAATTGCAAGAACATGGGACATTATGCCAATAATTGTCCTCAGAAACGCCCAGCAGTGACCCCTGTTCGTTTTAACTTGGGGACTACACCAGCACAAGCCCCACCTGTAGGACAACGCCGTGGGACACCTCAAGTTCAAAGAACTCCGCAAGGGATGAATAGAGGACATGTTAACCATGTTACTACTGAGCGACCAGGATGCACCGGGCGTAGTTCGGTAAGTTTCTTGTCAACTCAAGACTGCACGCAAGATTATTCGATTACGAGCTTCGCATTCTTTTATTTCCAAAGGATTTGTTGAAAGATATAAGTGGGATGCACTTTTGTTAAAGAACCATATGTTAGTCCAATCACCGGGAAAAGAAATGAGGACTAATACAGTTTGCCCTAGAGCAACTGTAGATATAAATAGAGTCAAATTCCTAGCGAATCTTATTATAATAGATTCCAATAGCCTAGATGTAATACTTGGTATGGACTGGTTAACTAAGTATAAAGGACAGATAGATTGTGCCAATCGTGCCATTACTCTTACCAACTCCGAAGGAATCCAAGTAGAGTGTAAGCCGAGCATGTCCTCAAATGGATGTGGGCTAAACAGCTTGAAAGGAATAACTCTGGAAAAGGTACCTATAGTAAGTGAGTATCCAGATGTGTTCCCGAAGATCCGCCAGAATGCCACGGATAGAGAAGTTGAATTTGTCATTAATCTGGTACCTGGAACAGCTCCAATTTCCAAGAGACCCTACCGCATGTCTGCTAATGACCTAGCGGAAGTTAAGAAGCAGATTCAGGAATTGCAAGAGAAAGGTTATGTTAGACCAAGTTCTTCACCTTGGGGAGCACCAGTACTTCTAGTAAAGAAGAAGGACGACAGTCTTCGTATGTGTGTGGACTACAAATCTTTGAATGATGTGACAATCAAGAACAAGTATCCTTTGCCCAGGATAGATGATTTATTTGATCAATTAAAAGGATCATGTGTCTTTTCGAAGATTGATCTTCGGTCCGGTTATCATCAAATGAAGATTAGACCGGAAAATATACCAAAGACAACATTTGCCACGCGTTATGGATTATACGAGTTTACAGTGATGTCTTTTGGCTTGACCAATGCACCTACATACTTTATGAATCTGATGAACAAAGTGTTCATAGAATTTTTGGATAAGTTTGTTGTCGTGTTCATTGATGACATCCTTATACACTCCCCTAATGAGGAGGAGCATTCTAAACATCTGAGGATAGTGTTAGAAAAGCTCAGAGAACATCATTTATATGCCAAGTTTAGCAAGTGCGAGTTCTGGTTGAAGAGGGTAGCTTTCTTGGGACATATGATTTCGGCAGGAGGAGTGTCTGTAGATCCTGAAAAGGTAACAGATGTACTCAATTGGGCTCAACCCAAGTCAGTAATAGAGATCAGAAGTTTTCTAGGTTTAGCCGGATACTATCGTCGCTTCATCAAAGGATTTTCCAAGCTTGCAAGACCTCTTACTCAGTTATTAAAGAAAGAAAAGAAGTTTGAATAGAGTAAATCTTGTGAGGACAGTTTCCAAGAGCTGAAAAAGAGATTAACTTCTGCACCAGTGTTAATACTTCCAGATATCAGGAAGGATTTGAAGTTTTCTGTGACGCATCCAGACAAGGTCTAGGCTGTGTTCTGATGCAAGAAGGAAAGGTAGTAGCATATGCTTCAAGGCAATTACGCCCGCATGAGCAGAACTATCCAACTCATGATTTAGAGCTAGCTGTCGTTGTGCATGCTCTAAAAATATGGAGGCACTATCTGATCAGTAATCGTTGTGAGATTTACATGGACCACAAAAGTTTGAAGTATATATTTACCCAACCTGACCTCAATCTGAGACAGCGAAGATGGCTTGAGTTAATAAAGGATTATGATGTTGGAATCCATTATCATCCAGGAAAAGCCAATGTAGTAGCGGATGCCTTGAGTAGAAAAAGCTATTGCAATAATCTGATGATTAAAGAAAGTCAGCCTGCACTTCGTGAAGAGTTCCAGCGACTCAATTTAGAAGTGGTAAATGAAGGATTCCTAGCCACCTTGGAAGTTCAACCAACTTTAGAAGAACAGATCAAGGCAGCTCAAAGAGAGGATAGCTATGTCAAAGAAATCAAAGAGAATATGAAGAAAGGTAGAGCACTAGGATTTTCAGAAGATGAAGAAGGTACCCTTTGGTTTGGAAAAAGAATCCTCGTACCCGAAAGAAAAGAAATAAAAGAGCTAATCCTGAAGGAAGCACATGAATCAGAATACTCAATTCACCCGGGAAGTACAAAGATGTATCAAGATCCGAAAGAAAGATCTTGGTGGTCAAGCATGAAGAGAGAAATTGCGAATATGTAGCCCTATGTGATGTGTGCCAACGAGTTAAAGCTGAACATCAGAGACCTGCTGGACTTTTGCAACCCTTGCAGATACCTGAATGGAAATGGGAAGAAATTGGAATGGATTTTATAACTGGATTGCCAAGAACAAAGTCAGGGTATGATTCAATTTGGGTTATTGTGGACCAACTGACAAAGGTAGCACATTTCATTCCAGTTAAGACCACCTATTCTGGAGATAGACTCGCTGAACTATATATGTCAAGGATTGTGTGTTTGCATGGAATCCCAAAGAAGATCGTGTCAGATTGAGGACCTCAATTCACTTCAAGATTTTGGCGTGTGCATGAAATGTTGGGCACAAATCTAAATTTCAATCTGACATATCACCCACAGATCGATGGTCAAGCAGAAAGAGTAAATCAAATCTTGGAAGACATGTTGAGAGCCTCGTGCCTTGGCAAATAAAGCAAATTGGGATCAAAGTTTGCCCTATGCAGAGTTTTCCTACAATAATAGTTACCAATCTAGCCTACAAATGTCTCCTTTTGAACTTTTGTATGGCAGAAAATGCAGAACACCATTGTATTGGAAAGAAACCGGAGAAGGACAAGTATTTGGACCTGATGTGTTGAAGCAAGTAGAAGAGCAAGTTCGTGCAGTTCGGATGATTAAAGACAGCACAAACAAGACAGAAAAGGTACGCAGACAATCGTCAAAGAGCTTTAGAATTTATACCTGGAGATCATGTGTATTTGAAAGTTTCACCTCTCAAGGGATTGCGTCGTTTCGTTGTTCTTGGGAAACTTGCTCAAGATTTATTGGACCATTCCTGTTCTAGCCAAAGGGAGAAGTTGCTTACCGTTAAAGCTCCCACCTCGGTATCGAATGTGCACGACGTCTTCCATGTGTCTCAGTTAAGAAAGTGTCTCAGAGTGCCAGAGGAACAAATGCCTTTAGAAGAAATGACTTTGAAGGAGGACCTAACATATCCAGAGTATCCAGTCAAAATTTTGGATGAAGCGGAACGCCAAACCAGAAGCAAGAGCATCTAATTCTGTAAAGTACAATGGAGTAATCATTCTGAGTCTGAAGCAACTTGGGAGCGTGAAGAAGATTTGAGATCAGAATTTCCCAATCTTTTTCCCAATCCATCCGAATCTCGGGGTCGAGATTCATCCTAAGGGGGGTAGGTTTGTAACATCCCAAATTTTGTGATTTCTGAAAATTTAAATTCAAATTAATTACTTTAAAGAAATTGGATCATATTTGAAATTTTCTAGATTTTAAAATCAATTTCTTGAATTAAAAAGAGATCTTAGTTTGAAAATATATTACCAAAATAAGTTGGAAATATTTTATATAAGTCCAAAATATTCCCAAAAGCTTCTGTAAATTTTTTTAGAATTTTTAGAAGAAATTTCATATTTTTCTGAGCTATATTTAATTTTCTAGGATTTTCTGTAAATCAAAAACTAAATTCAGAAATTATTAACCCCGACCCTCTCTCCGGCCGCCACGTGAACGGCCGGGATCCATCCACGTCACCCACTCCATCTCGCCTTCACCTCTTCCGTGCCCGCCACGTGGGTGGTCCAGATTCGGCCACGTCTCCACCCGGCCCAATCTCCGCCGCCCACTCCTCTCTCTCCCTCCCTCTCGCTGCCGCCTGGGCCCACCTGTCGGCTCCTTCTTCCCGCACCCCTCATTCTTCCCCGCCGCCGCAACCGCCCGATCTTCTGGCCTTCCCGCCCCCACGCCCCACTTCCTCCCTTCCCCTCTCCATTTCGTGCGCCGCACGCCCCACGCCCACTCCCCCTCTCCCTCTCCCCATTTTCCCCAAACCGCCGCAACCCAGGGGCCCACTGTCAGTCGGCCCACCCAGGGCTGACGTCATGCTGGCGTCATAAAACCGATTTTCCGTAGAAAATAATTCGCCGAAAAGAAATTCCTACGACGTCATAATTCAATTTCAGTTTATTCTTTTTCTTTCATTTTAAACTTCCCGATGCCCGTACTTTGTCATCCTAACTACGATTGAGTCCATTCAAATTTCTAAATTCATCAAAAATTCCAAACTATTCATTTCTGTCATCCTTTCAAATTTTTGAAATTTTTTGTAATATTTTAAAATTCAAATTTCAAATTTCAAACACCTAGTTCATTTTCAAAATCTCAGTTTCATCCCAAATTTTCTGTACACCTCCAAAGATCCAAATCCAACCTTGTAAAATATCCATAAAATTATATTATTTTTCTGAGATCAGATATTTTATATTCAAATTCTTTTTCATTTAAACTTGAAAAATCCTTCTCCTCGTCCAGAACTCCGAATCTGTTGAAACTTTCTCCTAAATTCTTATAAAATTATAAACTCCTTTCCAGTAGTTACATTATATTTTTGTAATGTTATTTGTATTTATTTGTTTGTTTGTTTTATCGTTTTGCGCGTAGAATCCAACGTTGTTGAAGAATTCGAAGACCCGTACCAAGAAAGTCAAGATATCGCACACGAAGGCAAGTCTCCTTTGAACATTTTGTACCCATGTTTACGAAATGTTTTTCATTATTTTAAAGTTGTTGCATTCGCTATGTTACATAAAATGTTAATTTCAGTATTAAGGTATTAGTTAATCCAACCGTTGTTATGTCCTCATTTGACATTGAATGCCATGTACCTTTGCAACCTTAAGAGTTCCTTTGTCTCAATAATGAGAATAATATATCAGTTTGCTAAATGTTATTATAATAGTAAATGCTTAGTCCAGCTACACAACCTTTGAAACCTGGGAAGGGAAAAATTATGTTTCTTTGGACTAGATTTTGTATTCAGAAATTTAGTGGCAACTGGTGTTACCACTGTTCTTTAAAAAAATAAAATAAAATGAGAAAGATGATCTGGACTTGGGCGGAAGGTTGGAGTGGATGGGTGCGGTTAGCACATGATTGGTAAAGCGTATGTCCTGCCCTAGTCAATTAAGGACCGACTCTTGTGATTGTCCAAACTGAGCACTACCGTACAACCACATGTCAATATGGGTATGATCTAGCTGATTAATTTAAGATAGACTAGCTTAGGTACCACCAATGGAAAGTGGGTGCCAGGGTGTACTGGTTATTCACAGTGAGGGCGGTGTTCTTCGTACTCATACGGCAAGAGGGGCTTCAATGTGGTGGATTTAATCCTTCACGGTGAAACCTCGGTGGTGGTAACTAGCTAGACTAGAGTAATGAAAAGGCTTTGTGACGAATTATCTGGGTCTCGTGCCTAAGGAAGCATGCTGGCTATTAAGATATCTTGTCTCTTGTGGGTAAAGTTGTACAACCTCTGCAGAGTGTTAAAACTATTCGAATAGCCGTGCTTACGGTCAAGGCGGGCAAGGAATGCATTCACATAGTAGAACTTTGGTTTTGGTTTTAAGTAAAGTTATGGGAACCCGAGAGTGGATGAAACTCTCGGGGTTGTTCAAATAGTTGAAACTATTATGAATGGTTGGAAACCCGTAGATTTGTAATTTGGTGGTTGGAACCAGTTATCCAGTAATGGTGGATAGAATCTTCACATTAAAATATTTAATAGTTTCGGTTAAGATAATTACTTTGTTAAAATATTGCCTTCAAATATGTTTAACGATATGGAAAATAAAAATATTGCTTTGTGCAAAAGAACCGTATAACCTTCCTTGTTGAGCCTTGCATCTAATGCATTTTTCAAGACTTATGAGTACTTTATGTACTCACATACTACACTTAAAATAAAATCTCGGAGGAATACGAAGCTCGGGAAGGAGACTACGACTACTTCGCGTGTGGATTCGACGAAGGATTTCCGGAGTACTAGGTTGCGTTTCCCACCAATTGCACGTGGCATATTGATAGGTCTTTATCAAGTTTATTTGCTTCCGCTGTGTTTTGTTTATTTGCGAGGTCTTGAAACCTCAGTTGTAATGAAAAGACCTTTTGGTCGGTACTCTCTATTATTGTAATATTCGTTGTTGGCAATGTAATCATCACTGTTTAACTGTGTGCACTAGCTTTGATCTGGGACTAGTGCTGAAATACACAGAAGGACCGGATTTGGAAATCCGGGTCCCGACAGAAAGAACATCCAGAAATGCTTTTTGGTGTTTCTCACATAGTGCCATACCTTGTTTTTCTTCTCTGTTTCACTTGTGTGTAACGTATGTGCTGATAACGTATTTCAAGAGATTGTAACAAGTGTTTGAGAGAAACTATTTCTCCTTGTATTAACTCTGAATCTGTACATGAATTTATAGATGATGAGGGGTGGCAAGAAAGGTGCCTGTTTGTAAAGGCATCTGTACATTAGGGCATCTGTACATTGAGCACTTTTACTTTTTGGTTTGTAATAGTGTGGACGGGTGATTGCTATTTGTGCACTCGTGATAAAAGGAATCATATGAAATTTAGAGAACCTATATACCATATTACCCACCTTCTTGTACACAAACATCTTGTACTCCCATACTGTTTTTGTTCCAAGCTAACTAAAGCTGAAAAGAAAGTTTTAAAGTGGAAAATAATATCATATTTGCAACTGTAGGCTCGTGGCCAGTCGGTTACGTGTGAGCTATGACAAATCATGTGGCATCTATCTGTGATAGTTGCAGCATAGATGGTTCTCTATGAACCGTCTGTGATGTAGTTGTCCAGTATAGCCTCTTTTGTAATAGTGTTTCCTTGCTGGTCTATTGTCTTCGGTGATATTTCTGTGACTTGTGTCCATTCTGCTATTATTGTTCATTAGTTATTATCCCTGAACTGCTGCTATTAGTCAAGGTAATTCGCGGAGTTCAAACCTAACAGATTAGTTGAGAATTGTTACTCTTATCTTTACTATTATAAAAGAAGGAGTTGGTGGTCGTCGGTCTGTTCTCCTCTATCCCTTCTCTCAAAAAAAACTGGCTGACATGTGGGCCCACCCTCCTCACGAAACGTCTGCGCCTACCCTCCCGTGCACTGCCTCAGTGCCTCCCCCACCGAATCTTCCGCCCTCCCCTCTATTATAAAAGTAGTTACGTGGTTGCGAAGCTTCAAGGTATATAACAATGCATTATGCAAATGTGAACGATCTGTTAAATGTTGGAAACTAGATTATGGTATCCTGATCTTGATTACCAATTCTTGCTAAACACTGCACTTCTGAGATGTAAGACAAGCTTTCATGTTATAGTAATCAACATTTTTTTCCATTGGTTGTATATATAATAATATAAACCATATATAGAAGCCTTGTACATTTCACACGATTGTGATGACTCTCAGTGTTGCTTGTTGCTGCTTGTAATACCGATAACATTCAGTTTGAGATCATATTTGATAGTATGTATCATTTTTATTTGATTTGGTACTTCGTTGCAACGCACGGGCATTTTACTATCATTAATCATATTTGACCTATCATGTCGAGGAGGCCTTGTTTCTAAAACACGACCAGCTGACATCTGAGCGCAATCTTAATCATAAATTTCAGATTATTATGCAGATTGTTCACTTATATTCAATTGCGCAGCTTGTTTAAGTATAATTTGTTGCATATATGAATCGAGTAAAGTTGACATTATGGTAGGCAATTTGCCAATGCTCATTTCGTTATATTGCGCAACCGTATTGTGTGTATTACATCCAAGGACCACTTGGCATATTCTTTGTACTATACGTGACAATAGGTGTTCGAAAGAGAGAGAAACCCCTCTGGTCCTAATCATTCTGTCTCTCTCCGGTGATCTCTTCAAGGGACCTCTTTTTGGATTCTGGTAGGAAGACGGTGAGCACTAGGCCGACTATGTTGCACCCAACGATCATGAAGAGTGTAGTTCGGAGAGATCTTTTGGCATATAGGAACCAAATCACACCAATGATAGCACCACTCTTTCCGCCGGCTCCGGCGATGCCGTGGCATGTCGACCGCATCCGCGCCGGGAAGACCTCTGCTGGAAGGATGAAGGTGGTCGAGTTTGGGCCGAAGTTTGCGAAGAACATTATGGCCGAGTACATGGCAGCGAAACATATGTTCCCATTGTGAGAATTCCATACCATTTCGGATAGCAATTGTGGGATAGCAAGTCCGAGCATGAAGACACTCATCATTGCGAATCCTAGTAGCTGCATCCTGATACGACCGATTTTGTCCACGAGCTTGATAGCGAAGAAGAAGCCTGGGAGCATGCCAAAGCCGCCGATGAGAGCTTGTACGCATGCTATCTTGTAAGTTTGCTCGAGCGGGCTCATTGTGCTTTTATCGACTATCCAGCCAACGTCGGTGAAGATGTCCTTCATGAACAGGTTGAGCTGGTAAAAGGACACGTCAAGCACAAGCCAACAGACAGTAGTGCTAACGAGGTGGAGGCCATGGCGATGGAGGAACTCCACGGTGAAGAAACCAAACTCGTACTCTCTGGTCAGCACATCAGCCTCTTCGTTCTCAGCAATGATGTCGACGTTAAGGACCAAGGTCATGTCTAACGCAGCTTGCTTGATATTCTTGGAGATGAGTGCCGTGAAGCGCGCCGTCTCGGGCATCTTCATGCGCCAGTAATACGTCAGGATTGCAGGAACAGCGCCCAACATGAGAATGATGCGCCACGCGTAGTCTGCGTGCCAATAAGGGTCACTGTCATATCCTGGTGCATTCTTGAACGCCTGTGAGATGATTATAGCAACTATTCCAGCAGCAAGATTCCCAAAACCCTGTATGGTCGACCACAAGTGAGAATTTATGACGTGTGGTTTCTTTTCTGTGAATATAACTTCGATGACTGCACCTGCATCGCGAACACAGCAACCATGAAGGCGCCTCGAGTCCTCTTGTTTGCATACTCCGACATGATGGTCGCCGAAAGTGGGTAGTCGCCGCCGATGCCAAAGCCAAGCCAGAAACGGAAGAAGCAAAGCGTGGTAATTATGCTGTTGCGTGACCGGTGGAAGGAGAGGCCGGATGCGAGGGAGCAAACGACCATGAGCTTCAGAGTGACACCGTAGACATGCCGGCGGCCTACCTTGTCACCCAACCACCCAAAGAAGAGCTGCCCTAGAACTGTGCCACAAAAAGCAATGCCGTTAATGACAGCCGAGACATTGACAGGAGGACGCCACCTTTGTAGTAGATGCGGCCAAGGAGGTCGGTGATGAGTGAGACGGAGAAGAGGTCGTAGGCATCCGTGAAGAAGCCCATGCCAGCGATCATGATCGCCGTGAAGTGATACAGCTGTGTCTTGGCCACGTCGAGGGCATGGAGCACTTTGGGCTGCTTCCGAGCCATTAGTGATTGTGATCCAAGCGATGCCATGGCATTTGGACTCTGAGAGAGTGAAAATGGCGAAAACAAGGAGTTGGCATGTTGGTTGTTAGTGCGACGACGGGTTAAGCGATCCAACCTGAAAACGAAGGTGGTTTAGCGGGTATATATAGTCAGCGTGTTAGTATATATCTACTATAGTAAAATCAAATGCGAAGTTCGACCATGCTAACAGAAGTTTCTGAAGGAAATTACGAGGAATATTTTGTTCCTTGCTCTATGTAATTTGAGGAGGCAATAAGTCAACAATAATGACCGCGAGACAAGCCTGGTCTCATAGAACAAATTAACGTGAGATAAGCATGATTCTGTTGAAGTATACCACATTTCTTGTCGACTTAAGCTTTTGCGTAAACTAATTGGTACATGCAACTTAATATATATAGTATCAAAGCTAAACGGTTCGAGTTCAAGATCGGCCAACACAATATTAAAAAATTGTGGCTCACTTCAAGTCCACATCTTAGGTCCGAACAAGCCTCTTGTTGGAAATGTGGGCAATATTTTAATTCTAAATTTTACTAGAGACAAATACAATAAACTAGTGATGCAATACTTACTACTTGAAAGCAGGGCTACTCAATATACTTGAATATACTCAAGAAAATATATTAACAAAGTAGTACGTTCGCGAACGAGTTACTAGTTAGCCCGATGAAGAACAGAAGCGCGCAGCTTAACGCAGGCGAACGTAGATGTCGCAGGTGTAGTGAGCGGTCGGCGGATGCGCTGCCCATAAACCTTATTGCCACCCTGTGCAGGTACTCTCTGCGGCAACGGTTCGGAGATAACCGCTCTCCCTCCTTCCAGGTGCACGCCGGGAAGAAAGGTCGATGAGGTTCAGACAACACAGTACTCGAGCACAGAATCACAGAGAAGAAGGAAATGGAGGCAGTGAGTTTCTCGCACATACTCTGGACGTCTCCAGGCATATAAATAGACAGACTGATAACTAACATGATTAAAGCAGCCATTTACCCACTGGTAACTGACACATTCAACTAGTCATTTATCCACTGGTAATTGCCTGTCATCAAAACCCCAATAAAGCCTCAAATTCAAACGTTTGAATCTCATTCAAACACACAGAGAGTGGTGCAGAGTTTAGCAAAAATAGAGATGGACTTGGTCTGCCAAGTGGCGCGCTAGGTCAGGACACGGTCGCGCGTCGCAAGTCACAAGTCACGCGATTTTCACGTGAAAATACGCGTATACAAGCACGTGCGTGCGCGTGTGTGTGACTAGACAGAACCCTCCACATACCATCTCTATCCATATTCAAGGAGTGGTGAGGACTCCACCTTATAAATTGGTCTTCCTCACATTTCCTTAGCAATATGGTATTAAACCATGCATGCTTTGGAATTAAGGAAATGAGCTATAATTAAATGGGCCAATTTCTAACAATCCCCCACCAATTCCAAAGCAAAAAATAAATATATGATAAAGATATTGTGCTGAAGTACTGCTAATATACTAGTCTTTTAGTTTAAGTTCCGTACGGGTTGAACTTGCACCTAGAATGACAAGATTCATCTTCTCACAGCTGATGAATGGATTATGCCTTGAATTCACAGCTTTTCGTGATCAGATTTCACTTAAAATCTCAACTAGTACTAGGCTGCCAATGAACCACGCATAAACGGAGCGTTATATGGTCATGCTCCCTTATCTGCTCGTGAGCTTTCTAGATAATGCCCCGTTCTCATGAACTGCGACTACACAGTTAAGCTCAAGTAGGTGTATTCTTTCTAGGTATCCTGCAGGCTAATACTCATTTGGACAACAGAATACATTAAGGCTTTACACCAACCTTCCAAACAGTCGAAAGTACATTGTTTATTAGGATATGGGTACAATAAATATGTACTCTCTTGTTACAACATCAATTTATTTTTCCCATTGCCTAAGTCACGGTATCTCCGACCAATAAGGTATGGGCTACCATTGTGATGTAACTTAAATGGGCCTCATTCCCATGTCCATATATGCAACGGAAATCGCTTTCCGTGCTAATCCCTTTGTAAAAGGGTCTGCCAGATTTTTCTCAGTGTGAATGTAGTTCACAGCAATCACTCCGGAGTTTCTTAGTTTTCTGACAGATTTAAGCATACGCTTCATATGTCCAGAGGACTTCATATTATCCTTTGTACTTGTGAATTTGGCCAACACTGTTTGATTATCACAGTACATCAGGATTGCAGGTATTGGTTTCTCAACCAATGGCAAGTCCAATAGAAGCTCTCTTAGCCATTCAGCCTCAACTGTGGCTGTGTCAAGTGCAACAAGTTCTGCTTCCATGGTTGACCTCGTCAATATGGTCTGTTTGCAAGACCTCCATGAAACTATAGCACCAGCTAAAGTGAATACATAACCACTTGTAGCTTTGATCTCATCCGCATCAGAGATCCAATTAAAGTCACTGTATCCTTCTAATACAGAAGGATGTCCAGTATAATGTATTCCAAAAGATGTTGTACCTCTCAAGTAGCGCAACATTCTTTCAAGTGCCTCCCGATGATCATCTCCGGGTTAGAAGTAAACCGACTTAATTTGCTCACAAGAAATGAAATGTCAGGTCTTGTGGCACCAGCTAAATACATAAGTGACCCAATAATTTGTGAATACCTTAATTGATCTTTTCCTAATCCTGGTTCATTTGAAGCTTAATGCTCGCATCATAAGGTGTTGGAGAAACTTTACAGTTTTCAAAATTGAACCGGCTCAATATTTCCTCAGCATAATGGGATTGGTTTAAAGTGGTGACATACTTGGTTTTGATCAATTTAATATTCAGAATGACATCTGCCTCTCCCAGATCTTTCATATCAA
The DNA here is from genome assembly GCA_036346245.1 of Bonia amplexicaulis. Taxonomy (NCBI): domain Eukaryota; kingdom Viridiplantae; phylum Streptophyta; class Magnoliopsida; order Poales; family Poaceae; genus Bonia; species Bonia amplexicaulis. The sequence goes on along the minus strand of JAYGGG010000316.1, from coordinate 111,455 downwards.
AACACCGAGATAAGAAAGATTTGACCTCGTCAATTACGGCAGTGTTTGTTCCAAATATAAGTATGTCATCTACATATAGACATAAGATAACTCCTTGACCCCTACCATAACGATAATACACACATTTATCGACTTCATTCACAACAAAACCAATGGATATCAAAGTTTTGTCAAACTTCTCGTGCCATTGTTTAGGTGCTTGTTTTAGGCCATATAAAGATTTCAATAATCTGCATACCTTATTTTCCTATCCAGAAATCACAAAACCATCTAGTTGATCCATATAGATTTCTTCCTCCAACTCTCCATTAAGGAAAACTGTCTTCACATCTATTTGATGAACATGTAGACCATAGGAAGATGCTAACGCAAGGAGCACTCTAATGGTAGTTAGTCTGGCGACAGGAAATAGGTATTAAAGAAATATTCTCCCTCTCTCTGGGTGTAACCCTTGGCCACAAGTCTTGCCTTGTACTTCTCAATAGTTCCATCAGGCCTTAGTTTTTTTTAAAGACTCACTTATATCCTTCAGGTTTACACCCGATAGGACGATCTGTGATCTCCCCAGTCCCATTAGCCATAATAGAGTCCATCTCACTACGGACTGTCTCTTTCCAATACTCAGCATCAGAAGATGCATAAGCCTCAGAAAGAGTCTTTGGCACATCATCCACGAGGTATACAATAAAGTCATCACCAAAGGTTTTCTCAACCCTTTGTCTCTTGCTCCTGCGAGGAGCTTCTGCGACTAGATTGTTATCCTCCTTAGGGATATCACATATTGGTTCAGAAATGGTGGGAAGTTCAGAAGTTTGATTATTGTCACTTTCAATATTATCAGATTGAACATTCTCTGTGCGTGAAGTGCTGCCTGCTGTTCTCATAGGAAAGATATTCTCGATGAATGAAGCATCTCTAGACTTTATTATTGTATTAGCAATAATCTCAGGAGTTTCTGATTTAACTACTAAAAATCTATAGGCCGTGCTATTTTGAGCATATCCTAGAAAAATACAATTGACTGTTTTTGGTCCAAGTTTTCTCTTTTTCTGCAATGGTATATTGACTTTTGCCAAACACCCCCAAGTTCGTAGAAAATTAACATTAGATTTTCTCCCCTTCCATCCCTCATACAGAGTAATCTCACTCTTTTTAGTGATTACTCTGGTTTGAACGAAAGTTGTGTTAGAATAGCTTCCCCCCACCATGCCTTAGGCATACCGGTACTCTCTAACATGGCATTAATCAAATCTGTTAGTGTCCGGTTTTCCTCTCAGCTACCCCGTTTGATTGGGGTGAATATGGTGGTGTAAATTCATGGACTATTCCATGTTCAGAACAGAATTGGGAGAATTCATGAGAGACATACTCTCCTCCACGATCAGTCCTCAATCTTTTTATTTTCTTTTCTAGTTGGTTCTCAACCTCGGCCTTATAAGTTTTAAAATAGTTTAAAGTTTCATCCTTAGTTTTCAGCAAATACACATTGCAGTAGCGTGTTACATCATCAATAAAAGTTAGAAAATATCTTTTGCCTCCTTTTGTCAATAATCCATTCATTTCACACAAATCTGAATGAATAAGATCTAAAGGTGCCAAGTTCTTTTCATCCTCTAATCTCTTAAAGGGTTTTCGAGATTGCTTTGCTTGCACACATGACTGACACTTTGATCCTTTGACAATTTCACATTTTGGAATTAAATCTAATTTGGACATTCTAACGATACTATCAAAACCAATATGACAGAAACGAGAATGCCAAATATTTGCCTCATATTTATTTAAACCAGTTGCAATATTCAGATTATAGCAAGACTCTAAAATACTTAGGTGGAACAAGCCTCCGCTCTCATTGTAACACCCCAGCCAACAATGACCTGGAATGCTACCCAACACTAGAAGTAAAACCATGATAACTAAATATGTTGTACCAAATTTCAGCAGAGCCTCCTTTGTTTATCTATCTAAATCAGAGATTTCACAAGCAGTTTCAATAATAACAGACAATCCTCAAGTAATAAGTTCAATGCTAGGCAAATAGATTAAAGATTACTAAACTATTCATGGGTATAATACCTAGAGAAAGAACATAAGCATCATGAATATTCTAAACTCTTTTACAATTAAAATCCAAGGGCAATAATCAAATGGTATTAGATAGTCCTTGCATCTAATATTTAATTGTTTCTTTCTTTATTTCCAATATGGGTGTGACGTGCAAGTGCAACAAGTTTATTCCTTCCCTTTTCCCATGCATGCTGGTCTCATAAAGGTACCTAAAAAACATAACAATAGCAAGAGTGAGTCCAACGACTCAGCAAATATAATAGAAAGCAACAAGAACACAGAACGAGCATCACTTTACAATTCCATCCATCAATCATATAAATAAACCCTGCTATGCAAGATGATCAAAAATCTCTTTATCTCTTTCTCTTCTGCATTTTTCCCGTAAAGCAAAGTGTGCATCCGTCGATGCACACTCATTCCTGTACCATCTGGTACAGGGACCAATTGCCCATACTCCATAAGTATGGGGACCTTTAGCCCGTCATGTCATCAACATGAGGGGACCTCGGAGCTTGGTCATCCCGTGACCAAGACTTCAATAAATCAGCGTGATGCATATGCGTGAATGTCTTAATAAATAAAATTTGCATCCACAATATCTATGCATCAGAAATACTCATTAACACTTAAAATTGCCATCGACCAAAAACAACACCAATACATCCGTACCGTAACCATGAACACATATACTCATAATATAAATCAAACATCAACAAGTCATCAGACATCCACAATCCACACTATCAATTTTTAAACCATCATTATACTTGACTTAACCACGAGAAAACGGGGGATGAGCGGAAGGTGCGGCCCCTGGGATCCGTCCACCTCCTGAATAATAATTATAATGATTGCTAAGATAACAGTAGCGGATCTTTAGATTAAATAAAAACACCCACAACCTAACCCAACATGTTTAGCTTGGTTCAAAACCTCCAATCCTTTCGGTCATCCTGTCCCCCTCTGCGGATAGTCAATTTCAAAAATTCATATCTATTGGTACAGAAGTCCAATAAGGCGCTCTCAGACTTCCTGGAAAGATAATTAAATTATCTAACTAAACCTAGTTGGTGAGCCTCCCTGATTAGGCCATCTTATACCCGCACCATCCAAGTTTCTAAAAACATCAATTTCATATCGGGTTCTCTGGACAGTGCACTAAAAATTCCATAACTTTCAGCACGAGTGTCCGATTCATGATTTCTTGACCTTTACGGAACGATAAGCAAATTATATACAACTTTCATAATATGAAGATCCTCTGATTCCACCGTTTTCTAATCGCTCAAACCAATCTACCAAAACATGACAGAAATTCCTCCGATCTGCAGAACAGTCCTACTAGAAAAATCATAACTTTTGATACAAAGGTCCGAATGATGCGTTCTAGCACTTCATGGAAAGATAATGACGTCCTCTTCAACTTTTTAGCAGAAGTCCAGACTTGAATCCCCAGGAATCTACACCAAAACCGCCGTCTAACACAATCTGTTCTAGTCGTCCAGAATACCGACATTGCTAGCACAAATAAAATATACATCTACTTGGGGCAAAACAGGGATTACCCTTGACGAATCGCTGTAGAACACGAGAATACTCCACGAACTCCTCCTCTTCTCCTCTTGCTCTTTTTCCCTTCCTCTTCCCTTCCTCCGGATCCAATCGCCTCGCTGCGATTGATTTCCTTCCTCCGCTTGACCGGCAGCAAATGGAGAACTTCTTCACCGGCAATGGAGGAGAGGGTGAGAGAGTGCTGCTGGGGCACGCAAGGGCGGGAGGCGGCACAAGGCGGGAGGGAGGGTGGCGGCGCAAGGCGGGGAGAAGGGAGGGTGGCGCAGAGGAGGGGGCTAGGGTTGGAGGGGTGGGCGCCCCTCTTGGCGAATTCCCACAGGCCAAGGCCTAGGCCCAGGTTGCCAGGAAAATTCAGAAAACCCCTCAAATTTTGTTATTTTATTCTTTCCTTTAAGGTCCTTCTCTCCAATTAATCGATTATTTATCGAATCACTTCCGGGATATTACATTCTACCCCCTTAAACAGAATTCGACCCCGAATTCTATCCATGCTTACACCAAGGATTAATCACAGCTAAACTTAACCATTTTAACACGCACCTGTCGTGAAATTCTCACGCATGCGAGACTCCAATTCCCAAGTGGCCTCTCCCTCTTTCTGCTGGACCAAATCCGGGCCCAAGACTGCCTTCTCACCCACCGCTTTCCTATGAAGGGGTGACCTGCATCTATGCCCATACAATACTTCGAATGATGCAGCTTTAATTTCTGGAATGGTAGCTGTTATTACAAACGAACTCCGCTAAAGGCAGCTGATCTTACTCGTTGGTCAACGAATTTAATGGAAACCCACACTCACGGCTATGGAGTTGTGCCGGAAGCCCATCATTGCATCCTTGTAGAAAAAGTCGCTTCAACCGCCTTCCACGTCGAACTTCCCTTTGCATCCTCCCCCTCCTCTGCCTCCATATACGCTGCCAGTGCTACGAACCTGTACCAAGCGCTCCCCCTTCCTCTTCTCTCCCTGCCTCCACTGCTTCCACATTTGTCGCCGGGGCCACTACCCTAGTCTAAGCTCTAGCCTCCTCCTCAAGCAGCTCCTCTCCTTGCATCACTCGGAGAGAGGATGTTCCTAATTACATTTTATGAAATTTATTTTCATTAGATCACAGATATTGCTACTAAAGTGTGTATAATTTTGTTTAGGCACTCTAATCTTGCTATATATATTTATGGTTTAAGATTACGCTTGATGATATGTATCAACACTTGAGACTACTTGCAACGCACGGATCCTTCTTAGTCTTTCTTATTATAAAAGAAGGAGTTGGTGGTTGATGCGGCCTCTCACCCTTCTCAGAGAAAAACTGGCTGACCAATGGGCCCCACCCTCCTCACGAAGCGTCCTCGCTGCCTCCCATGCGCTGCCTCCCCACCGAAATTTCTGCCCTCGCTTCCTCCCCACTACGCCGAGTCCTCCGCCTCTACCGCGCCGACGCCTCATCCCTCCCTCCCACCCCACGCCGACGCCTCCTCCCTCCCTCCCACCCCGCGCCGCCGCTGCCGCCTCCCCGCTCTTCCGCTCCACCGCCGCCTCCTCCCTCCCTCCCACCCCGCACCTCTGCTCCCCGCTCCTCTGCTCCGCCACCTCCTCCCCAGCGCCATCGCTGTCTCCTCCTCCCCACTCCTCCGCTCCGCTGCCTCCTACCCGGCTCCACTCCGTCGTCGCCTCCTCCTCCCCGCCCTCGCCTCCTCCTCCCCTCCTCCACGGCGCCCTCGCCTCCTACCCCGCTCCTCCGCGTTGCCGCCGCCTCCTCCCCACCCCGTGCCGCCGCTGCCCCTCCTCCCCACCCCGGCTCCTCTGCTCCGCCCCTCGCCTCCTCCCACCCCGCACCGACGCCGCCTCCTCCTCCCCCACTCGCCCAGGTTAGGTTGCGGTTGCAAGCACGATCGTGCTCAGAAAACGGTTCCTCCTCCTACCATAAAAGAGGTACAACTTCCACTTCTTCTTCTACGTCCAAATCTTCTCACTCTTGGATCGCCACCGTTGCAGGTCGCGGAGAAGCCCAACATCGCATCCACCTCTCCGGCGGCCGCGTAAATCTCCCTCCCTCCCTACCTCCCTCGCCAAATCCACGATGTTGTGCCACCACATGCCGCCAGGCATCATCGGTGGAGTCTCAAGAGGGAGAGTGGATGCCCCATCCCCGGTCACCACCACCATCGTCGCATCCTGCCTCCCTCGGCCGCAACACCACCAGATCGGGCCTCTCCCGCCACAACATCACCGGATTGGGCCTCCCTCCACGCTTCACCTCACCAGGATGTAACAACAGTGTCAAAGGTGAATGAGAAAGTTCCATGGCTTGGTCCTCCATTACGGGTAAGGCTCTCGTCGTCCTATAACTCACTGTGCTATATACTTTCATCGTCTATCCGCCTTTCGCTCCCCCTCAGTCCCGATGCAACGGCCTTCAGATATTCAATGTTCAGTCACGGCTAATTGCCCATGAAATTAGATTGGCACCGACTTCTAATTAAATCCAAAAATAATATAGTTTTTCCTGTCACAGCATTCCAAAATTGATAAAACTAAGAACAAATTTGGGATTAAAGAACATATTCTTTTTCTATAAGTACTGCATTTGGTGTTTTGTTTTACCTTATGTGGACTCCATACTATGTAAAAACCACTAGCAATCTGCACTTCTGAACCACAGTTTATTTGTTGTGATATCAATTGGAAAATTTGGTGTTGTCGACATATTTGATCTCACATATTGATTAGTTTATTACTGGATTTGGTTGGGCTGTCAAGGGCTGCAATCCATGTTCTGCATTGATTCTTCCATTGCGGAGAGGTAATTATGTGACCTTGCCACCATTCTGGGCATAGCGCGCTCTGCCTCTTACCATTCTGGGCTTGTGGTATTCAATTATCATAATTATATGCATAGAAGTTGCTAGATTTTTTGATTGCTAAGTGCTGTGATTTCAGATAAATTATCAAATTTTGCTCAGCTGTACCAGGAATAATCCTAACCTTCAAATTCCTGCATTTTAGGTTAGCAGGGCATTCTTGTAACTTATCTTTTACTTATTTGCACTGGAACTCTTCAAAAGTTTAACCCATCATTTGGATTATCTTTGATCACAATTCTTGTTTTGCTGTTTTGAGTTCTGCCCTGGGCACTGGATCTTTTTAAAAGTTTAAGCCATCATTTGTTAAATCAAGGACAAACAACTTAATTTAATCTACAATGTTTAAATTCTTGTACTATTTTTACCATTTACATTCTTGTACTATTTTTACTGATAAAATTTTGAGGCATTTCTAATGATGATATGTGTTCTTTTCAGGAAATTATTAACTTCATTACATTGCTGACCTAGATATCTCTATCAAAAGGTCGGTAAAGAACCCTGTCCAAGAATTCCCATTGGCACTACCTCTGTACTGACCAAGTAATTGTTTGCTCAGGGGTACATTCATATAATTCCAAAGTGGAATGCTTAATGTGTCGCCTATAGGGATAAACTGTAGTCAAGAAGAACGTGATGAGTTTGAAAAGTATGATAAGGTACAAATTATCTTCTAAAAGGCAGTAACGATTTCAGACTTGTACATATTTGCTGGAAATATTATGTTCATGCTACTTACTACCGCGTCACTGAAAATTCAGGTATTCCCGCAAGGCTGGGACAAGACCTACTGCTTGAGATATCTTGATGAATTCCAAGAGATCCATTTCTTTGGGGACAAAACCTATAAGGTGATATGTCCAGTTTAGTTATGTAGTGCTTCAAAATAAAACAATCTTATTTGTTTGTCTGGATAGTACCCTTGTGTACATAACATGGTGTTTAGTTATCTTTTCAAGTCATTGGTACGCCTGCAAGACATTGGTTATCCATAGGGATCTGAAGTTGTCTAACATACTTTTAGATTGAGACTTCAATGCTAAGGTACGCCTGCTACTTATTTCACTTCTGGTCAATTAAATCTTTACTATTGACCATAACTCATATCACTGAAAGAAAAAAATGTTAGTTTGAATGTTAGTTCATTCATGGTAATAATCACTAATCCTGTGTCTTTTTTTTACATTTCAAATGTAGTATCGTCGGCTCAAGCATGGCACTAATCAGGTAATTACAATTTTTATGTGACTGATTAACAGTACTCAGCTGCTACTCTCAATTGGCTACCTAATTTCTAATAATTTTCATGAGAAACAAGGAACTTCTAATTTCAATTTTCATTGAGTCCAGCATGTGATCTCATTGACTCACGATGTATGTTGAAGCACACTTGAATCCCTATAGTTATGGTCCTATTTATGAGCTATGTTCAAGAAGAGTTCTCTAATTGCATCTTGTTCTTTTGAGCAGACTGCTGATTTCTTTCATGGAGATAAACTAGGGCGAATGTTTTCCTCCATCTGCATTTCAATGTAGGTTGAGTTACAAATGTGCTATTATATTTTCTTGTTCCAAATTCATTCCCCTTTTGCATTCTTGAAAAATAAGAATTTCTTTACAACTTGCTGCAGTAGATAAATGAGGATGATACCACTATTTGTCTCTGCATAACCTAATTTGCACTATGGTAGAATGTGTTTCTGAAACTGAATGATAATCTAGAATAGATATGACATTGAAAGGTGATAGGTTTCTATTTTTAAGACCATAACTAATTGTATGTTATTATTAGTCTTTTGTTTGTACAACAATTTGATGTTTTATGACTGCCGCTTTTTGTGTAAGTTAAGCACACTTAACCATTGCTTAGTTGCATGCATGTGCACATATTTAGTATGATGTGCATATATCTCTTTTAGTTCTTTTTAATTTGTGCTGTTGGAGGCAAACATGTTATAAAGACCCTTTTTTTATGCCAACTGTGCTTTTGATAGTTTCCCAATAATTTGAAGTTCCTCCTTTTATTATCAACTGTACCTTGCTGGAATGTTCCATTTACTATTTCTTCAAATTAGTGAAGTTTGACATTCTATTGGTAGCAAACATGATGTTCTTGTGTATGTTCTGTAACCACCGCTCATACAATATATTCAACCCTATTTGTTTGTACATCTTGCAAGTAGTGTTGATCACAGTTTTTACTGAGATTAGTCTGTCAGATATAATATTATATGAGTTACTCCTATTTCACAACAGTATGTGTTATTTCCTTGGAAATTTTGATTTTATACATCCTTGGTTTGTTACACATGGTGGTTGGATGGGTATTGTGAAACAGAGGCAGCACATGTTGAACAAATTCATCTCATTTCCAGTAAATAATAGGGAAATTTGCTCGGTAACACTACAAAGATACAACGAGTTGGAAAATAGCTTCGATGTGTCACTGACATATGGTCCTATGGCCCACCTATTATGCTCACATTGGATGTTATTTTCCAATTTGTACATCATTTACTGAGCAAAATTTCCCTAAATAATAATATTGGTAAGATATGATAAGAGAAACTATAACTAGATGAAAAGAATGCGTGGAATGGTTCAGTGATCTAAACTTCTTGTCAATTATTGCTATTGTTAGTAAAAAAAGGTATATCAACTTGCAAATATATTGAATTGCTCAGGACCAATTATTGATTGGCACACGTCAGTTTATGGAAGGTGGATATTGATCTATAATCTCTACTACTTAATAAGTTGGAGTTGGTGGTCGTCGGTCCATTCTCTCTCAACTCTCCGTAGCCATCTGTTCGGTTTCAATTATCTACAACCATCCGATCTCCACACGCACAGCTTCATGTGTAGTACACAATGGAGTTCTGTTGAGGTCTCACGGGGAGTTACTTTTTTAAACAATATTTCTTATATTATAATAATGATTGATGAACCGTATCGGGTTAGAGCCCTTATTTAAACTATAGTGCATGAACACATGGTTAGAGCTAGACATTAGTTTCGGTTTCTTTTTAGTATGATAATTAAAACTCCTACTTGATGGTTAGAGACGTCAGTTATGGAATTAATTTGCCTAATTACATATTATGAAATATATTTTCCTTAGATTGCAGATATTGCTGCTAAAATGTGTATAACTTTTTTAGGCACTCTAATCTTGCTATATATGTCATTGTATGGTTTAGGATCACGTTTGATGATATGTATCACTCATGACGCCTCCTCCCCCCTGCGCGGATCGGATCGCCCTCCCCACCGCCGGTTCTATCGGCCGGATCTGGACGCCCTCACATGGGTTCAGATGGCATATGAGTTGCATGGGTTGATTGTTGTAAATGTTCGTATTGTGACTTGTTATTTTCTACTATTTTTCCATAGACTATAGTCATTAGAGATGTGCTATTTGCATTGTATTTGTTTTTCGTTGCAACGCACGGGCACATGACTAGTAATTGAATAAATGTCACTATAATTGTCTCGTGTTTGAAAAATGCGACTGTAATTGTGTGTCTTTGAAAAATACCACTGCGAACGTGCTCATGGAGATGCCATTATGGTCAATACCCCTCCAAACGACATAATACACAGTCCGTATTTGCATATGTATTTTCGTATGGATTGTACTACCATTCCAAGCCAGCCTAAGGACTCTCGTGGTTTGACCCAACGAGTCCTCACGCTCAATCGTTTGTTCGATCCAGTCTCCATCCTTAACCATGGCTGCTTTCGAGGCAGTGGCCGCCGTGGCCTCGCAGATGGGCAAGACCGCATCACCTACCATCGTGCCGCTCCAATTGTTCCCGTCCTGCAAACTGCACCGCCGTCTGCGGCCAGCCCCGTGGCCCCCGTTGGCGCCCCATCAACCACTCTCTGTGCTGCAGTACGAACCGTGCTCCGTGGCCATCGTCGTCGACCACAGGCTTAAGTAACTTGAGTTGTTATGTGGAACAAATTTCAATTGCTATTTCATGAAACTTTATCTTCCTATGCTGTGTTTTCTAGAGCTAATCAGTTTGCGAGCCTAGGGTCCTTATTTGGCGAGTTGCTGAATTGTGGTTATTTGAAGCTCTGAAATGGTGCTGCAGTCTCAAGAATTTATTCGAAGCTCTGACCTGATTGAAGGTCCATCTCGCCCTTATTCTACACGGCTTAAACGGTGACGTTGGCTATGGATTGGTAACAAAGGAAAATTGATATCTGTTGCATGTAATCCTGACCTAGTCAGGTATTTTTGCTTGACCGAGTTTGCAGGAGCCACGTGCGTCGGTGTGCATTTGTATGGGAGTGTTGCGCGTGGTGGTGTTAGTTAGTCCGTCTTTGGCGGATCGCGGGTTGGCGCGAAACCGATTCCTTTGCTCAAGTTTGCTTTGAAGTTCAAAGTTTGAACATGTATTTGTATTTCGTGAGAAAATAGAGAACAGAAAATTGCTCCATCGTTCTTCTTCCTAACCTCTCGCGTGTGTTAACCACCGTGTTCCCGGGAGTGTATCTAGACTTGAAATGATGATTAAAGATCCACGCTGTGGATGAACTCAGCCCCAACAATTGTGGCAGATTCTTCAGGTTTTGTAAATATATTATAATAGTAATTAGTGATTATAGTTGTATTTTAGAGACCGTACTGATATCAAAACGATTTTGTTTCTTAAACTAGTGAGAGTATTTATTCTGATTGTACCACAGCACGAATATCTTGTCAACCACGAATATCATGTCACTACTACAGAAAGGCTAATACTAGACGGCCAATCACAGACGGTTTGACAAAACCGTTTGTGACCGACATTGGCACAGACAGTTTTAATTTGAACACCGTCTGTGTTGGCCGCGTCGGAGAAAAGGAGTATCACAGACGATCTCAAACGATGAACCGTCGTGATACTTTAGTATCACTGATGGTGCAGATTAAGAACCGTCGTGATAACCCAGATATCACTGAGCGGTTTTAATAAAAACCGTCTAATTAAAAAAATGCGTGATAATGCCACTAAGCATTTATTGCGCTGCTCAGACCGCATCTGTCTTTATTTCGATCCAGATCTAGCCACTGCTGTGCACTCTTTCGATCCAGAGCTAGGCGATTTCAGGCCAGTTAATTTGGTGGGAAGAGGCAGAGATTGAGCTTTGAAGATTCATTCATACTTTTCCTGGTAGCTCTCGATATGGTTAGTAAGGAAATTTGTTTTTTCTTTAATTGCATTACAATTTAGATCAAAGTAATTGGTGAGTGTTATTGAAGATGGTTAATTTGCAAAATTGTTGGTTATATAATAGCTGTTGTGTTTATAATATGAATTGAGCTAGCAAATTAAGCCTCAATATAATACATGTGGTCGGTATATATATAGTAATAATTAGTTAATCCAATTTTTAATACTGAGTTGTTATATATGTACGTAACGTAGGACCGAAGCTGGATGTATACCGTGAGCCGTGTGAGTGAAGAGTATAATAATGGCGTGTCTGCTTTTACAAGAGCCGCCGAGGAGGATATGTTGAATAATGGGGTGGAATATATATACTGTCCATGCGCTGACTGCGAGAATTTATAGATGTTTAAGAACCGAGGGCAAATTGAAGCGCACTTGATTCGGAGGGGTTTCAAAAAGGGTTATACGTGTTGGACCAGTCATGGCGAAGTGAATGATCATATGCCGCCGGATGACATCGCCGGTGAAGTGAATGATATGACGCCGGATGGCATCACCGGTGAAGTGAATGACATGCCGTCGGATGATGTCGATTGTGGTTCGGATACGGATAGGTTACACGATGATAATCTGGATCAGATGCTTCGCGATGTAGCAGAGAACTATGATCAGAGAGAGTATGTTAAATTCCGAGGCTTGATGGAGGACTCGGAGAAACCTTTGTTCACGTGCTGCAAGTACAAGAGGTTGTCGTCCGTGCTTGAACTGTTGAAATTGAAGGCAAGCAATGGTTGATCCGACAAGAGTTTCACGGCGCTGCTAGGTCTTTTAGCGGACATACTTCCGGAGGGAAATGAGCTGCCTAAAACCACGTATAAAGCCAAGAAGGTTCTTTATACGTAGGGAATGGAAGTAGAAAGAATACATGCATGTCCGAACGACTGTATCCTGTACCGTAAAGAGTATGCAAACATGCATGTATGTCCGGTGTGTAACGCATGCCGATACAAACGTAACAATCAATCAGATGACGGTGAGGGAACAGAGGCGAAGAATGGACCTCCTGCTAAGGTGGCATGGTATTTTCCTATAATTCCCCGTTTGAAAAGGTTTTTGCAAATCCAAAGGAGGCAAAAGCATGCGTTGGCACTTTCGGAGGAGCGCAAGAAGGATGGAATGCTAAGACACCTTCTCGATTCCGTCCGGTGGAGAAACATCGATAGGAGTTTCACGACTTTGGTGCAGAACCAAGGAATATAAGGTTTGGGCCGAGTACAGATGGAATGAATCCTTTCGAGAGCATGAGCGTGACATAGCACATGGACCGTGACTCTGCATCTATAACCTTCCTCCTTGGTTGTGTATGAAGCGAAAGTATATTTTGCTGTCGATACTTATCCAAGGGCCAAAGCAACCAGGGAATGATATCGATGTACCTAGCACCATTGGTGGAAGATCTAAAAGTCTTGTGGAGCGAAGGGTGCGGTATGGGATGCATACAAGCGAGAAAACTTCACTGCGCTCCTTATTGTTCTCGCACCATAAACGATTATCCCGCCCTTGCTAACCTATCGGGCCAGAGTACAAAAGGTGCCACAGCTTGTACCCACTATTTAGATGATACCGAGAGTGTGTGGTTGAGACACGCAAAACGGTCTATATGCGTCACCGTCGGTTCCTTCGGAGGGCTCACCCATACCGCAAGATGAAGAAACAAGTTGACGGAGAGAAGGAAGATGGTTCAGCTCCAAGGCATTTAAGGGGATACGAGGTTTATGATATGTTTAAGGATTTAGATGTTGTCCTCGGAAAGGGATGTAAATTGAGGGCTCATGAGAAGAACACCTGGAAGAAGAGATCAATATTTTGTGACTTACCTTATTGGAAGTACCTAGATGTTCGACACTGCATCGACGTCATGCACGTAGAAAAGAATGTATGTGACAACTTGATTGGTCTATTACTGAATATTCGTGACAAAACAAAGGACGGCGTCAACGCACGGCTTGACTTGGCTGATATGGGCATCAGGCCTGAGTTAGCACCGACAATAACAGATAATGGACGAACGTACCTCCCCCCTGCGTGTTACAGTCTGTCCAAGGCCGAGAGAACAGAAATGTGTCAGTGCTTGCTTGCATGGTGTCAAAGTTCCGTATGGTTACCCCGGCAACGTGAAGAAACTTGTTTCGATGCAAGATTTGAAGTTAAATGGCATGAAGTCTCATGATTGTCATGCGCTGATGACACAGATGCTCCCTATTGCAATTAGAAATATTTTGCCGATCAAAGTACGAGAGACAATCATGAGGCTATGTTATTTCTTTAACACAATTGCTCAGAAGGTCATCGATCCCGAAGGACTAGATGCTCTACAGGACGAGGTGGTGATGACTCTATGTCATCTTGAAATGTATTTCCCTCCTTCATTTTTCGATATCATGGTCCATCTCATTGTTCACGTTGTGTGGGAGATAAAAATATGCGGGCCCGTATTCCTACGTAGCATGTACCCATTTGAGAGGTTCATGGGAATTCTCAAGTCCTACGTACGGAATTGATCTCGGCCGGAGTATTAGCAACTAAAGTAGGTGCTAAGATAGGCACATCACCCCCTCTCTCTATGCACATCACCCCTCTCTCTGTGCACATCACCCCTCCCCTCTATTCCTCTCCTTTCTTCCCATTCAATATGATCACTTTCTTATTTTATCCTTATAGACCCACAAATTGAGCAACATGTCATCCGCGTATTCTTTAACACCATCGCCGGAGGCGTCCGCTCCAACATCAAGACGCCAAGGAAGAGGGCTATCGAAGAAGCCTGAGAGCCAATTTACCATCACAGCGGTCGATGCATCTGGGGTCCCTGTCCTTCCTCACAAAGCAGTAAGCGCATTCTGAACATTGATCGGAATAGTTGCACGAGACCAAATTGAGATCACATTCAATTCGTGGAAGAACGTTCATGAGACTCAGAAACGTAAGTTGTGGACCAAAATTTTGGCATCGTTCGAGATCCCAGAAGAGCACCAAGACGCCGTGCAACGACAAACCTACCTAGCGACGTGCAAAGCATGGAAGAACTTCAAGAGCACGCTTGTCAAGAAATACGTGAAGACGGACGAAACGTCTATTCATAAATACCCATTCCTGGAACCACAATGGGAAGAGTTCAAGGCAATAAAGACAACTGAAGATTTCAAAAGTACAAGTGTGGCGCATAAGGCCCTCCAAGCAAAAAAACACACACCCCTACAGACTTGGCACAGCTGGGTATACGGGTAAAATCCCGTAGTGGAGGACGGAGGATAACTTGGCAGCCCAACAGGACATCACCTCACCATTTTTCAATATCCCGGATGAGCGCGCTCGAAATTGGATTAGAGCAAGGTCATCTACAAAGACATCGGGGGACGTCTCCTTTCGAAACTCTGCAGACCAGTAAGTGTCCCAGCGTTTGGTAAGATATCGATCGAAGTACGTAGCTTGTAATTACTCCAGAACTTCGTACGAATTGAAATGACATGTCGTGCTCTTGTAGGAAGAGCTGAGTTTTGAATCTACCCTGGGATCATTCCAGGGAACAAGGGAGAATGATATGCTCTCCGTGGCCCTGGGAAACAAGGAGCACCCGGGCCATACGAGAGGCCTTGGGCTTTACGTTCCTTGGAAATATGGTTTTCAAGATGACTCCGAAATATATCGGCGTAGGAAGAAAACCAAAGCCGAGCGTGAGGAGCGGCTACGAGAAGAGTTCAAGGCAACTCTTAGAGAGGAGATAATGGGTGAGCTGACTGATGTAATCAGAGATGAGGTGCGGAAACAAACAGAAAGTCAGTAGGCGGCCGCTCCAGTGGTAGCTAGCCCGCATAACCGTCCGAGTAGTTGTGCGTCCAATCCGACGGAAAGCGTGGCCAGATTTCTTGTGGACAACATCTAGGTAAAAATTATTATCTCTCGAATGCTTGCTCCATTGATAGGCCTATTGGAGTAGCTAATTTTGTATTGTTATGTAGGAGCCTACGAAGTGTAGGCTCCAAGTGAGATGTGCCTCCGTTTCCTTGTACGCTGCTTGGGGCGGGCATATCGATGCAGTATCGGGGCGGGGTGCACAACAACCTTTAGCGCCAGGCTACGCAAAATTTAATGTGGATGGTGTGCATGCCAATTTTGAGGTCGTCCCGCTACCGAAGGCCCCCAACGACGAGATCGTGACTCTAGGGCAAGCCATTGGAACATTCATCCAGTGGCCCAAATGCGACATCTCTCTGGAGGCTTCTTCACCGGTGGCCGGACCGGAAGGCGATCGAACCGAGCTACAGCTACGGTGCTATCTCTACAAGGCGGTCGAACCCGAGCTACAAGCGCTGGTGCTATCTCCACAAGGGCGGTCTGGCGAGCTACCGCACCGGTGCTATCTCCACGGTGCTATTCTCACCAATGCAACTTCTGCGTCAGACCATTACAATGACTACCATAAAGTCGACCTACAATCGAGGCAAAGGGCAAGGGCAAATCAAAGATGAAGGATGATGACGATACCCGTGCACGGCATTGGCCGCAAATTTGTGCTAAGCGAGCCGATGATATTCGAAGAGCACCTCTTAATCATAGGACTTGGTTGCCAAACATTACACACTTGGTATATGGAACAGTCCAATAGGCTAGAGGCAGAACGACGCTCAGGTATCACTGTCAAATTCAAGCGAGAACATTTCCAGCACGAAGTTCAGGAATGTGTCTTCGCGGTGACCTTTGATGATATATTTGATCTTTTCACGCTCAATGCTCTCGACGCCTCACTCGTTCGATGCTGGACGCTGTAAGTCTGTACAATCACAATCTTTGTTCATGTCATACCGATATATGTCACAATTTGTTGCTTTTCTGTGTATATATATTCATGCTAACCGAAGCTAGATCATCGAAATTACCAATTGGTTTCCTGGACCCACGCTTGGTCGCCATTGATACCATCAACGAGGATGCATCCTTCGTCAAGAACTATATTACAACAACACTGCTGGTTCACCGCGATAAGGAATTTCTTCTTATGCTATACAATGAGCACTTCCATTGGATTTTAATTGTAATTATACTAAAATGGAACAAGGCTATATACCTTGATTCTTTAAGTAAGAACAAATCCAAGTACACAGCTATCGCCGAAATACTCGATAGATAAGTACATTGTACATTGTACTCTTTTTTCCTTCCGAATGACTAATCTAACTTTTTTGAATAACGAAGGTCGTTCGCCACATACGTTCAACAAACACGTAGCTCGACGACAGGGGCCAAGCCCTTGAAACATTCTCGCAATTTTCGGGTATTCGCTAGATACACATTAATTAATCCTATACAACACTTAGCAGTAATGTCTTTTGATTTAACACATTCTATTTTTGCAAGACAACCGGCGGTAAGGCAATCGTGTGGATTCTCGTGTGCCACCATATGAGACTACTCCTCGATTCCTCGAAGATCAGCAATTCTAAGGTTTGTCAATCTTTCCACATTTATTTCATACTTGTTAGGTTATATATGTAAGCGCGTTGATATTCCTATCGACAGGCTGCGTCCATCTCTACATCTGCATTGAAACAGCTGGACTTTGCAAAAATTCGAGGAGAGTTCGTTTGGTTTTCGTGGAGTAAAGTCATCAGATCAGATAGAGAGTTCCACTGCGCACAATGATTTTTTATTGCTCTTATCACACTGTAATTGTGAATTTGTTAATGGATATTTTATTTCATTTCAATTAATTCATTTGCGAAATGGATGCCTTATGTTTGTGAATGAAATGTGATGTGAATTGGATGTTTTATGTTTGTCAAATGAATTGAGATCTAAATTGTATGTATACATATACTTGTTCATCTGCTTGTTTCAGAGGGCATGGCTAGCATTTCCTGAGGCTACCCAATAAACAAAAATAGATTTAAGGGTAGAAAAGAACATCATAGACGGTTTTTAGTTACAAACCGTCTGTGATATTGATATATCACAGACGGTTCGTATCAATATCACAGACGGTTTGTAACGAAAACCGTCGTGATATATCAATATCACAGACGGTTTTAGTTACAAACCGTCTGTGATATTGATGTATTTCAAACGGTTCGACAACCATCTGTGATAACTTTCAATTATCACTGACCCATAAATTCAGACGGTTCATAAAACCGTCTGTAATGATATTTTTGAATCGTCTGTGATGATCTTTTTTGTAGTAGTGTATCAGTCTGTAACTAGAAATCCAGCTGCATAAGATCCATGTTACTTTTCTCCGAAGAAATCGTACAAGTGACAAATTTGCTAGGAACCTTGCTGATATCCGTATGCGTCGCTAAACGTGAAGAACGAGGACGGCAGCGACATGACTTATGTAATTGCCTAGCTAAAACTATTATATGTGGCAATGAAACGACAGTATCGATTTTCATTTACGGATCTACCTAGCTTCGACAGTGCAATTTTTTTTCATGTCGATACTGCAAGATGGTAATGGCTCAAAAGTCATGGTGTGGACGGGTAATTGCTATTTGTGCACTCCTGATAAAAGGAATCATATGAAATTTAGAGAACCTATATACCATATTACCCACCTTCTTGTACACAAAAATCTTGTTCGTACTCCCATACTGTTTATTTTTCAAGCAAACTAAGCTGAAAAGAAAGTTTTAAAGGGGAAAATAATATCATATTTGCAACTGTAGACTCGTGGCCAGTCAGATACGTGTGAGCTATGGCACACCTGTGGCCTCTATCTTTGAGGTAACTACCGCTGCAATACTCTATCTTTGTTCTTGGCCTATACGGCTCGATTTGTAAACCTTAACCATAACGGTCTATGTGTAACTACTTAATATTTTTGCAGTACTCTTTACTTGAATCGTGTATGGATGACGATGCTACTTATGATTATCTGTGTGCACTAGTGATTGATTCATCATGTGATCTTGGGTCCTGACGTAAACCAATGTTACGTTTCTAACTTGCCCCAATGATGAACAATTGTCGGATCCAAAAAATTAATTCGGAACCCTATTTATTTACTGTGCTAGTCTCATAATCAATGATTAGCACACGCATATTACTACATTATATCACATCCATACATGCATGAATAAACGGAGTATAATATAATGATAAGCATGGGAACATAGGCTCATACAATTAAGCTTTTGACAAAAGGGGCCGGCCGGCCAAATAATTTGTATAACAAGTAAAAAGTAGTGGAAATAATGATAAATGGGGCCAAAATTCCAACAAGCAATCCATGGCCCACTATAAGCAATTGACTGGAGTTAAACCTTAGCAAATGGTGTCATATTTGCCGATACCCGCAGCTCCAAAGTAGACGATCTAGAGATCTCCTTCTTCTTGCTTTAATAGTTCTCAACAAGCAATGGTGAGTATAAAAATATACTCCAGAAGATTTTATAGCGAATTATGTAGTATGCAAGCTGAGACAAAGATTTTTCTAATCTAGTTTAGTTTGCAAAAAAAATTGCTTTTATTTGTGATATCGAATAATAGATTGTAAACAAAAGTTGTAAAAGTAATTGACATTGGATACAAAGTAACAAGTAACATAAGCATAATTCGCAACTGGCTCTCTATAGCCATGAGAAATGACTTTCACATATTCATGACCAAGTTTCAAAAGTTGATACCTTCCATTCCCAACCAAGTTTTGAAAAGATAAGGCTAGACTTAGCGACATCACTAAGCTTTACCCATAACCGGGGGCATGGTAACTTGATTAAAAGTTACACTATGCACAGGTTGTATACTTTACCCAGAAGATACAAACAATGTGGCTGACACTAGATCATAAAATGGTCTTTACATTGCTTGGCTCCAACCACTGCTACAAAAGAGGCTATTTTGGACGGGTACATCACAGACGGTTCATACGGAACCATCTGTGCTTAAACTATCACAGACAGTTTTACTAGCAACCATCTGTGATAATCGAGACATCCCAGACGGTTCGTGTTACTAACCGTCTGTGAAAGTTCATACGGTTCTTATCACGAACCATCTATGATAAGTAAGACATCACAGATGATTTGTGTTAAGAACCGTCTGTGGAAGTTTAGTACTCAATTGCTTCTTAGTGATCGGAGGTTAGTACTCAATTACTTTTAATAACTTATATGCATGCTTTTGTAATTGAAAGAGATGATAGATAAGTTTTTGTTTAGATATAGCTAGCTAGGTTTACAAACATCTTAGTGATTGCCCACAAAAGGGAAATGTGTTGCCCAGAAAAGTGATTCCCATATCTTAGTCTTCAGGACTTCGTATGCTTCTTCTTCAACTTTGGGAGTCGGAGGATCAGCCGCTGAGTTATTGAATGCCATGAAGATTGTCATTGCTCTCTGCACTTCCTCCTCCATACTGGCCAAATTATTAGCACGGTCCATAATCTCATAGACGATGCCATGATAAGCTTCCTCAGAATCGGCCGCTTCTGCTTGATCGGCAATGTTATCCATGTGTCTCTCCACTACCGTTAGAGCATCTTCTGTTTTGCGCACATTGCAGAGAAGAACAAGACTAAGAGCGGTTTCCCTTTGATGAGCGGCAACGAGACACCTCCGTCGACGACGGATAATGAGGTCCAGCTAACGGATTATCGAAGTGAGTCGAAGAAGCTGGAGATCATCAGCAGCGCATGAGTGGAGGAGCTGCTCCAGACATAAATTGTTGGTTGCCTGTGTAAGGTTGCGGCCGAACAACTCATAATGTATAGATGAAAGGAAGGAGATCAAAAGAATATTAGATGCCATTATTGAGAAATCTGATGAAGAAGATGATCGAGAGGTCAGTTTAGAAAAGCTAGATAAATTAGCTTGTGCATATTTAAGTGTTATCAGAGACGGTTTGTATACCAAACCGTCTCTGATATTAATATCACAGACGGCTCGTATAATGAACCATCTCTGATATTAATATCACAGACAGTTCATATAACGAACCGTCTCTGATATGTGCTAATCACAAACGGTTTGTTATACGAACTGTCTCTGATAATGAGACATCACAGATAATTCGTATAACAAACCGTCTCTGATATTTATTATCACAGACGGTTAATGTAACAAACTGTCTGTGATAATCACACATCACAGATCCATGGCGTCGTCGATCTTACCCGTCCATTCTCTCCATATCGAATGGCTGGCACCAGATCCTCCCACTGCTCGGCCCTTATTAATAACTCCCCATCTACCTTTCCACTGATACTAGTCACGCGTGAGTTCATCCACACTAGCTAGCTTCCTGCATCTCCCCTCCGCTGCGAGCTAGTGCCTCCGTTGTTGCACGGCGGTCGGCTGGACAACACATTCTCGCCGTAAGTGTCGTAAGTGTGTCTTGTTCAACTGCATCGTCGTGCCACGAAGGGTTCATTAGCTTGTTATCTTGTAATAGATCTGAATGTGTTGTTGTGCTTGCCTCTGTATTTGCTTGTTCCTCGACGACGCCGACTACTGCCATGAGCTAGCGCATCCGTTGCGGCATGGCGGGAGGCTGGACAACACCCTCTTGCCATAAGTGTCGTAAGTGTGTCTTGTTCAGCCTCACCGTTGTGACACGAAGGGTTCATTAGTTTGTTATCATGTAATAGATCTGAATGTGTTGTTGTGCTTGCCTCTGTATTTGCTTGTTCCTCGATGACGCCGACTACTGCCATGAGCTAGCGCCTCCGTTGCGGCACGGCGGGAGGCTGGACAACACACTCTTGTCGTAAGTGTTGTAAGTGTGTCTTGTTCAGCCTCACCGTTGTGCTAGGAAGGGTTCGTTAGCTTGTTATCCTATAATAGATCTGAATGTGTTGTTGTGCTTGCCTCTGTATTTGCTTGTTCCTCGACGACGCCGACTACTGCCATGAGCTAGCGCCTCCGTTGCGGCACGGCAGGAGGCTGGACAACACACTCTTGCCATAAGTGTTGTAAGTGTCTTGTTCAGCCTCACCGTCGTGCCACGAAGGGTTCGTTAGCTTGTTATCTTGTAATAGATCTGAATGTGTTGTTGTGCTTGCCTCTGTATTTTAGATCAATAACATAAAGGATTGAATTGTTAGAAAATCCTGATATGAATGATTTTGGTGGATTAAAATGTAATTATGTTATAGAATCATTAGTATTCAGAAGTGAAGAGTTGATGAATAACATTTACAAGATTGGATTATTAGGAATTTAGAACACAAAAGATATAGGTGGATTCAACATAAATGATGACATTCGATGTTTGGAGTTTAGACAGCAATCAATATAGAAAGTGTATATCCGGTGGATTAAATAAATGATGACACTAGCTGTTTGGAGTTTTAGACAGCAATCAATATAGAAAGTGTATGTCGGTGGATTAAATAAATGATGACACTAGTTGTTTGGAGTTTTAGATAGCATTCAATATAGAAAGTGTATGTTCGGTGGATTAAATAAATGATCACACTAGGTGTTTGGATTTTTAGACAGCAATCAATATAGAGAGTGTATGATCGGTGGATTAGATAAACGATGATACTCGTTGTTTGGAGTCTTAGGCAGCAATGAGTGTACGATCGGTGGATTACATAAATGATGTCACTCACTGTTCAGAGTTTTAGACAGCAACAATAACATCGTGATTAAATAATAATAATAATAATAATACTAAAAGCAATTTATGGAAAATAAAGTAACCCGAGCCTCTCATTTGATAAGCCATGCATATTATTTATTTGCATCATGTGTATTGGATCATTGAGCATGGTGGTTAGTGTGCTCACACTCGCTCTCACAACAAATCCAGAGTCAGGAATCAGATCACTACACTTCAGCAATACTCTTGGTCATGATGGCAAAGAAGATGAAGATGTCAAGGACTAGGTCGCGAACCTCTAGTTGGCTGCTTGTGGGCACGTCCGGAGGGTCCCACCTGCGTGCTTCGTTTCTGCTGCTACATTTTATTGATTTTGGCCTGATCGGCCCATGAGTAAGTCTACTATTATATTTACACTTCCATATAATATGCATTTTGATGTTTATTACTGTATCTGTGAGTATTATCTACTTATCCAGGGAATAGTGCAATAAATCACAGAGGATTCTGGGTTGAAAAATCCGGGTCCGACAGCTATCGATCACGAGGATAGGTCACAGGATGATAATCTGGATCAGATGTTACGTGATGCAGAAGGGAACTATAGTGAGAGAGAGTTTGGTAAATTCGAGGACTTGATGGAGGACTCGAAGAAACCTTTATTCTCGGCCACAGCGATAGGCCATAAGCCGCAGCCTAAAAGAATAGGCCCTACAAAAGAAAGTTGGAATCCCACTACAAAAGAAAGTATGAACCCTAATTTTATTAGAATTCATCTAGAACTCTTTATAATACATCTTTTCAAATCTAAAGAACTAGGATATAAGTCACCACACATCTTTCCAAATCTAAAAGACAAGGATATGAGTCGCCACATAAGGAAGTAAATAAACATTGGAGTTGGCCAAATGATTCATATGTTGCTCAGCACATGTACGTACAAGTTTAACCATCTTTTCGGTAACCGACCAGTTTTCTTGAAAGAAACCCTTATATATGTCTCCGACATCTGCATGCGCAGTTGTACGTGAGCAGCGCAGGGTGTTGGGATTTTTATGTGGCTTTCAAGATTTTAGTGAAGTTTCTCTTATTAAAGTTTTAATCCTGTTAATCTCTTTCTCTACTGAGATGTATGATAGCACTTCAATTACTGGACATCTCAATAAACTCTGTGTTTTAGCAGAGGAATTAAAAAAATACAAGCTATTTTTTTGTGATGAAGTGCTGGTCACGGTTGTTTTAAACTCTGCCAAATTCATGAGGACAATTTAAGATATCTTTGTGTCATTCTGAGAGGATATTCAATATGTGCACTTTGAAACATCATTTGCTTATGAAAGAAGATAAAAACTCTCTCAGGGAAAGAAAAGAAATATTCATAATTCTGAGTTACACGTTGGAGAGGAAAAATGTAATAATAAAAGTAATTGGTAAAAGAGGAAGCCTAATAGTGATTTAGGATAAAAGCTTAACAAGAAACGTGATTGGAATGATCGTGGAAATTATAACTCAGCTCAGAGAAATGATAAGTACAAGAATTTTGAGTGTCACAATTATGATCAATATGGGCATTTCAGAGCTGTAGGAAAAAGAAGAAGCAAAATGAGCAAAAGAACCAAAACAATCAACGAGTTGAGCATAAAAGCACTAATACTAAAGCTGATGTACATGCAATTAAATATTATGTCATAAAACTCTTCAGTGAAGAAAAATTATTATTATAGAACACTTTATATTCACCTAGCAATGCAGCCGGGTAGCTTATGGGGAGGTTGCCATCCTCGTAGTAGATGTGGCCGAGGATCGGAGGTGATGAGGGAAATGGAGAAGAGGTTGAAGGCGTCGGTGAAGAAGCCCATGCCGGCAATGATGATGGCCGTGAAGTGGCACCATTGTGTTCGGGCGACGACGAGAGCATGGAGCACTTTGAGCTGGTTTCTAGCCATGGGTGCTAATTAGCTAGTTTTTCTATCTCGTCATGTTAACATTCCTTGAATTAATTAGCATTGGGTTGCATGCCAAATTCCTTACAAATAGTGGGCACACATGGAAAGCTAATTTCATCATCTATGTCTAACTAGCTTGGTGGTACTTTAGATTTCTATATTGATCTCTGTCTCACAAAATTCTTCACTGATGAGTAGGAGTATTGTTGAACAAGGAATATATATATTTGACATATATATTTGTACTTTTGTACACACAGTATAAAATAGGACACGAATGTGGGACAAGAAATCGAAAACGCTCAAACATTCTGAATTACTCCCTCCGCCTTGCTATATTGTCCAAACTTACCACGCACACAGACGAAGAAGGTAAAGACCATCTGCAACCCTACTGGTCTCTCTGACCAAAATGCGAAATGTTCATATAAATGGCACTATGGTCATTTGTTTAAAATTTGGTATCCAAACACTCATTTTTTTGCAAATCTAACCCTTATCTTGATCTCGGCAGCCATTGTAGGTGATATGTGTCTCCTACCGCGTTACCGTAGCTCGGTCGGAGGGTGGCAGCACAGGAGACACTACTACAGAATAGGTCATCACAGACGGTTCAAAAACGTCATCACAGACGGTTTTGTGAACCGTCTGAATTTATAGGTCGATGTTAATACGAGGTCATCACAGGCGGTTTTCAACCGTCGTGGTGCAATATCACGACGGTTATTAATAAAAACCGTCGTGATATATAGAATATCACGCACGATTTTAATAAAAACCGTCGTAATATCGATATTCTGAGCGGTTTTTATTAATAACCGTCTGTGATAACTATATATCCGCGACGGTTTTATTAATAACCGTCTGTGATATTCTATATCATGACGGTTCTTAGTTAAAACCGTCGTGATAGTCTTCCTACCCTAAATCAATTCTTATTTATTGGCTAGCCTCGGAAATGCTAGCCATGCCCTCTGAAACAAGCGGATGAACAAGTATATAAGGCATCCATAAACATCCAATACACATCACATTTCATTCACAAACATAAGGCATCCATTTCAATTCGCAAATGAATTAATTGAATTGAAATAAAATATCGATAACACTTGCATTTGCACTCGAGATGGTTACATTGCAAAAAAATCATGGTGCGCAGTGATGGGCGTCCTTCGACTTTACGACTTGAGCCACCAAAAGTACGCCAACTCTCCTCGAATTCGTGAAAGATCGGGCATTGCAATGCAGTTGACGGGATGTCTGCACTGTCGATTGGAATATCAATGGACGATATATGTAACGTGATAAGTATGAAGTAAGTATGGAAAGATTGACAAACCTTGGAATTGATGATCCTCGAGGAATCGAGGTAGGTCCATATGGTGGCAAACATAGAATCCACATGTGTTGCCCGACTATTTGGTGGCACCGCAAAAATGGAATGAGCAATAATTGAAGAGGCATTAATACCAAGCTGCGCATAGGATTAATTAATGTGTAATAGTGAATACCTTAAAATCTCGAGTATATGTCGGGCCTTTGGCCCTTGCTTGAGACACCTCCTTTTCAATGTACATCGCGAGCGCCCTCGTGATTCAAAAAGTTGACCTTAGTCATTCGGAATGAAAGAAAGAGTACAATATAGGTATGTATGCGAAAATAAACTTAACTATCGATTCAGTCTCGACAACCGTGAAGTCCGTTTATTCTTACTTAAGGAATCAAGGTAATATACCTTGTTCCATTTTGGTACAATAACTATTAAAATCCAATGATAGTTCTGATTGTATGGCATAAGTACGTATTCCTTATTGCGTTGAGCCAGCAGTCCTGCTGCAATGTACCTCTCGACGACGGACATATCCTCGTCGATGGTATACTTGGCGACCAAGTGTGGGTCCAAGAAACCAACCGATGATGATTGAGATGTTCTAGCTTTAGTCAGCACGTGTCTATATATACACACAAAAGCAACAAATTATATATGGCAAGGACAGTACATATATTCCACCCCCTTATTCAGCATATCCTCCTCGGCAGCTCTTGTAAAAGCAGACATGCCATTAATGTACTCTTCACTCACACGGTTCGCGGCATACATCCAGCTTCGGTCCTACATTATGTGTATATACATAATACCTTAGTATTAAAAATTAAATTAATTAATTATTACTACATATATATCACATGCATTCAGGCTTTGCTAGCTTAATTCATATTATAAACACAACAGCTATTATATAACCAACAATTTTTCAAACCATCTTCAATAAACACTCACCAATAACTAATTAGATCGATCTAAATTGTAATGCAAAGAAAAATAAATTTCATACTATACTAACCATATCTAGAGCACGAAAGTACAAATCTTCAAAGCTCAATCTCTGCTCCTCCACCAAATTAATTGGTCTGAAATCGCCTAGTTCACCTCCTGAGCGAAAGAGTGCAGCGCCGCCCGATCTGGATCGAAATGAATTAGGTGGGGTTACGGCGCGCAATAAATATATGGTGGCCATTATCACGGACGGTTTCTTATTAAAAACCGTCTATGATAATTCTGAGATTATCACAGACGGTTTTAATACAAACCGTCGTGATAATGAGATATCACGACGGTTTTAATAAGAAACCGTCGTGATAAAGTTATATTATCACGAGCGGTTCTCAATAAAAGCCGTGCGTGATAGAAAATATCGCGACGGTTCATAGTTAATAACCGTCGTGATACTAATTTTCTCCGACCCCACCAAAGACCGACGGTGTCCAAATGAAAACCGTCTATGTTAGTGTCGATCATGCACGGTTTCGTCAAACCGTCTGTGATTTACCGTCTACTATTAGGCTTTCTGTAATAGTGAAACTGACTGAACACAGCAAAGTAGATAGACATGCTACAGCCAGCAGGCCCCACTGACCTACCGAGCTACCCGGGCTCGATAGGAGCTGCCGAGCATCCTAGGCATGGTAGGTGGCCTCGCATGGGTCACCTTCGCTTGCTCGGCACTGTTGCCTCTCTAGTTCAATGGTAGTGTTCTTGTGTTCTTCTATTGTTTCCCTCCTTTCCTGACACATCCTGTCAATTCTGTGTTCCACATTGCCACCTTATGATTAATCTACCAGCTAGCTCTTCCATTTGAGTTAATTGATTCCATAGAAACGGTGAACAAGCAAAGCACACATGCAACGACGGCTTCGGTTATATGTGTAAATTGTTGTGTTTTGAGGGCTTTTCGGTAATTTCCTATTTTGAAGAGAAGGAAAAGAGAGAGAGAAAGTGGGTCCCATCTGTCGGTGGGACAATGGAAGAAATAAGGCTGGAGACTAGTCCCTAGCCCTATCCAGAGGGCGTGCAGGTGGAGGTCCTTGGGCATGACCGCTTCTCTCGGCTTGACTTGGCCGAGCTTCTGGGCGATGACAGCGACAACGCTGGACTTTCCAGTGGCTTTGGGGTTTCAGTGCCGACCGTTGGTAGTAGCCGCAGCAGCCACCTCGCCACTCCTCCCTTTAAAGCCGGCTCCCATCTCCTCTTCGATGGATTAGAAAATTAGTAAGTCCTCAAAGAGTTCCCATCCTCTTCTCCGACTAGGCTTCAATCTGAGTGGTAGACTCACTGTCGCACCGAGTTCTTTATCGGCATGGGCGGCAGTGTGGTCCGGATTCTCTTCCTCTTGGGCTTCTCCCATGTGGTTTCTTATTCAATCTCTCTTTGAGAGGTGACAGCGAGGAACATAGGGTACTTTTCCCTTGATAATTGAATCTGGCCAACCGAGATCGTTTGGGGGGGGAGTTTGATACATGGTGTTTTGTGGGGCTCTTGGTCGGAGCATCCTTGTTGGTCTTGTGCGGCATTACCTTTACCTCGTTTTTGTGTTTCGGTGTATCCCGAATTGCGAAAGTGGGCATTGTATCTCCGTCAACCCTTGTCTAGTGATTTGTGGCACAATGAGGCAATCAGTTTTCTGGGATAGCGCCTTTAGTGTGCCTTGCCTGATTCTTCTCGGTGGATTTGAGTGTTGACTGCTCCGTAAGTGTTCTGATTTTCCATTGTGCACATCACTTTGCATATATGTGCTGCGCTAGTTAAATTCTGAATTTGAACTTGTGACTAGTACGAGGAGATATTTGTCGAGACCCCGGATTTCCGAATCCGGACCCTCTGTGTATTATAGCACTAGTCACAGATCAAAGCTAGTGCACACAGTCAAATAGTGATGAATACATAACCAACCACGCTTTATTACAACAATAGAGAGTACAGACCATAAGGCCTCTTTATTACAACTGAGGTTTCAAGGCCCCACAAACTCACAAAACACAATGGAAGCAAAAGAAATTCTGATGAAGATCCATCAATACACCACAGGTAATTGACTAGAGAAGCGCAACCTAGTACTCCAGAAAGCCTTCGTCGTATCCACACGCGAAGTAGTCGTAATCTCCCTCTTGAGCTTCATAATCCTCTGAGTTTTATTTTGAGTGCAGCGTGTGAGTACATAAAGTACTCCGCAAGTCTTGAAAAAATGCAGTAGATGCAAGGCTTAACAAAGGAAGGGTTATATGGTTCTTTTGCACAAAGCAATATTTTATTTCGAATACCATTAAATATTTTCGAAGGCATTAATTTAATAAAGTAATTGTTTTAACAAAAACTATCAAGAGTTTTATAGTGAAGGTTCATCCACCAACACTAGTTAACCAGCTCTAACCGCCAAGGTTCAAGACTACGGGTTCCATCCACCCAAACTGGCTCCATCATCCACTCTCGGGTTCCCAAAACTTTTACTTTAAAAATAAAACCTAAGATCTACCATGTGAATGCATTCCTTGCCCGCCCTTGACCGTGGGCACGGTTATTCAAATAGTTTAACACTCTGCAGAGGTTGTACAACTTTACCCACAAGAGATATGTCATCTTAATAGTCAACATGCTTCCTTTGGTATGAGACCCAGATAAAATATCACAAAGCTTTTACCTCACTCTAGTCTAGCTAGACACCACCCGCTGAGGTTTTCACCACTGAAGGGTTAAATCCACCACAGTCAGAAGCCCCCTCTTGCGCCATATGAGTACAAGAACTGTCCCTCACTTGTGAATAAACCAAGAAATCACAGCACCCACTTTCCACTGGTTGTATCTTAACTAAATTTTTGCAAATTAATCAGTTAGGTCGTACCGATATAGACTAGTGGTTGTACGGTAGTGCTCAGTTTGGACAATCACAAGCGTCGGTCCTTAATTGACTAGGGCAGAACAGTCGCAATACAAGTTCTCGTGCTAAATCCGCACCAATCCAATCTTACCATCCGCCCAAGTCTAAAACAATTTTCACCATTTTATTTTAGTTTTTAAAAAATAGCAATACTTATTGCCACTAAATTATTTGAAATAAAAGATCACATCAAACATATCAATCTTCCACCCGAAGGATTATACTGACTGCCTAGCTTGTCTAAGCATATTACTACCATTCTAAAATTAACAATCCCATAATAATCTCAATACTGAGACAAGAGAAACCTAGGGTGACAAAGGTACATGATTTTCAATGTCAATTGAGGGCATAACAATTATTGGTTTAACTATTATCCTTACAACAGAAATTATCATTTTATGTAACATAGCAAATTCATTTAAATTTAAAATAATAAAATAATTTTGGTAAACATAGGTACAATATGATCGAAGGAGACTTGCCTTCTTGCACGCTGTCTAGACCTTCTTGCTGCGGATCAGAAAATTCTTCGGCGACGTCGGGTTCTACGCGCGAAACGATAAAAAAATGAATAAATAAATACAAATAAAATCACAAAAATACAAAATATATATTGGAAGGAAGCTTATAATTTTATACGAATTTAGGAGAAAGATTCAACGGATTCGGGGTTCACACGAGGGAGAATGAATATTTGGAAGATCGGTTGGAAAAGAAATTACTGGAAAAT
The DNA here is from genome assembly GCA_036346245.1 of Bonia amplexicaulis. Classification (NCBI taxonomy): domain Eukaryota; kingdom Viridiplantae; phylum Streptophyta; class Magnoliopsida; order Poales; family Poaceae; genus Bonia; species Bonia amplexicaulis. The sequence continues at coordinate 81,292 of JAYGGG010000316.1, read as the reverse complement.
ATTTGGACCAAGAAAAATAGAATGGATTTGATGGAGAATTTACAAGGTTTGAATTTGAATTTTGGAAGTGCACAGAAAATTTGGAATGGAACTGAGGCTTTGAAAATGAACTAGGCATTGGAATTTGAAATTTAAATTTTGAAATACCAAATAGACTTGAAATATTTAAAATTATGCAAAAAATGGATAGTTTGGAATTTTTGATGAATTTATATATTTGAATGGGCTTAATCGGAGTTAAAATGAAAGAGAACGGGCTCTTGGAAGTTTGAAAAGAGAAAAAAATAAATCAGATTTTGGAATTATTTTTGTACTGAAAAACGATTTATGACGTCAGCAGGGATTTTCATTTTTTGCCGATTTATTTTTACATTAAAAAGACTTCATTTGACCGACAGGTGGGGACAAGTGTGCGGTGAACTGGGTTCATGGATGGGCTCTGTCCACCATGGACTGAGTCCACGGTTGACGTGGCCCAGAGGGAGGAGGTGGCAGCCGTGCGCTGACGAGGTGGACACGCGGCGCCACGTGGCTGCCACTCAGGCACGCGCGCTAACATGGCGATACCGGCCAGAGGCGGTGCACGGGCGTGCGGGCTTGCCGGCGCTCAGCGGTGGCCGGCGAGTGGCACAAACATGAGAGGAGGGCGAGCGAAGCGGCGGCGGGGCTCGGGCAAAGGCGGCGACGGGGTTCCGGCGGCGGCTTTGATTGGCGAAGGGGCGGGGAACATGTGCACAGCGACGAGGAAGGCAGATCTGGCATCTTCGAGGCGCAAAGTAGACCGAGGTGGCGGCAATCTCTCACCGGAGCTCGGCGCGACGGTGAAGCATGGTGCGGTGATGGCTTGGGCACGGAGAGGAGGAATTGGTAGAGGGGAAATGGGCGGCGGCGCACGGGGATCCTCAGGGAGGGTTTTATAGGCGGAGGCGAGGAGTAACGGTCGGCGAAATAGGTCACCGGAGTTGAAGGCCGAGCAGTGGCGTGGTGCGGCGGTTAGCGGGGATTAAAGGAGGGGAAAACGGGCGGAGGTGAGTAGGGAGTAAAGAGGCGCACTAAAGGGCCATTAATAACAGGGAGTAACGAACGGACAGTGAAGAAACGAGCTCGGGCGCACGCGATAATGGTGGCGGCGCGAGGAGGAAGAAGAAGGGAGGTAGAAGAAAGGTATGACAGGTGGGGCCCACCTGTCGGCGAGAGAGGAGGGGAGAGAAAGGGATGGGCAGTCGGATTTGAGACAAGTGGCAGGGAAAAGATCTCGGGCGTTGGATGAAATGAGGGGTAAGTTATGGTAGACGGCCAGGATTAGATCAAGAGATAGGTTGGATTGAATCCAGGTCGGACACATGTCGGCCTGAGATAAATCAGATTTAAATTTTCGGATTAACTTCTCAAAAATACCGGAAAACTTTATAAATACTTAGAAAATAGTAAATAAAGTCTAAAAATTCCAGAAAATTCATAGAACATTCCTGGAGCTATTTTAGACTTAATAAAATATTTTTAATTCAATTTTGGCCTTTAAAATTTTTATAAAATATTTTTATAAAGTTTGGAATTTTGAAATTGATTTTTAATTCTAGAAAATTTTATAAAATCTTTTAGACTTACTAAAAATATTTCCAACTTAAACTTGTTCTTTTAATTTTTACAAAAATACTTTTTAACTTTAAAATTGATTTTTAAAATTCAGAAAAACAAAGAAAAATCCAAATAGAATTCAAATACATTAAAATAATTAATTTGAAATTAAAATTTTAAATAAAGCGAATTTTTAGGATGTTACAATATTGCTTAGTGATTCATGTGGGTTCGGCTAATGCTCAATGAAAATTTGGGGTCGTATTGAGAATTGAATACAACAATTTGTTATAAATTGATCTTGAGCTTGTAGACAGCTTGCTGTCAGTTTACTACTTTCTTGCTTATTTGATCTTTGTCCTAATCATTAAGTTTGTTCCTGTGATATTAGATCTTTTACTTGTTCACTGTGATACTTTTAGCTTTTGTCTTATATTGATGTTAAATTGATATCTTGAGTAAAGGATCAATTCGTTTCTTCCAGTGAATGTAGACTTGTTGAGTTAATTGGGTTAATTGACTAATAAGACTTGATTTATTTGAGCTCAAGATCTAATTTATTTCAGAGAATTGTTGTATTTAATTTGTGATGTTAGATTGACTCAATTGGTGAGGAGGCCAAGATTTATCTTGAGTAGCCCGACATTTGAGAGCAATAAGCAAACAGTTAAATCTGAGCATTATGCTAATTTTAATTATCCTCATGTTCTGTGTTTTAAATATATCATCATATTTAAATGACTTGATAGATTTACATGTTTATATATTAATGTTGTCATTTAAATATGACTGGACATATGCTTTAATATTGTATAATACTGCTAGAATTATCTCTAAAAAGTTGCTAAAACTACACATTTTACAACATAAATTAGTGTGGAAATTAAGTTATATATGCGGAAGAGAAGGTTGGTGATGGGGGAAATGGAGAAGAGGTCGAAGGCGTCGGTGAAGAAGCCCATGCGGCCATGCCGGCGATGACAATTAGCAAGGCTTCCTACTTTTTCTTTCTCGTCATGTTAACATTCCTTGAATTAATTAGCATTGGGTTCCATGCCCCATTCCTTATAAATAGTGCACACACTTCCTCATCGATGTCTAACTAGTTTGGTGGTACTTCAGATTTAATTCTATGGCCCTATTTTTTAAGGCTTCTAAAAATAGTTTTTATCTTTTGCTATGGTACCTAACTTTTAAATAGAGTATTTTCTTAAGACGGAGTCTACAAATTGATTGTAGTACACGTTAAAAGCCTAACATCTGTATCAACCAAAATCACAAGCGGGTATCTTTTTCTCCATAATCTCTGTCGCAAACAGCTAAAATTCAAAAATTTCAGCCAAAAGTCATAAGCCGCAGCCATATCAAACAGGCCCTATATTGATCTCTATCTCACAAAATTCTTCACTTATGAGTAGGAGTACTTGTTGAGCAAGGAATGTATATATAAGAAAAATATCTTTTACTCACACACACACACACACATATATATATATATATATATATATATATATATATATATATATATACACTAGTTAAGTGCCCATGCATTGCTACGGAACAAAAAATTCAATAGATATGGACATGTAGGATTTAGCACAGTTTATCATTCGAATACCAAATTTAGCTCCCGAATCACCGTAATTCTATTTGCAGCCTTATTTTTCAAAGTATTATTTGAGAAGGGAGGGGCTGACCAGTTAGATCGAGCCCAATTTCTAAGAAGTTTTACTAAAAACATAACTGTCAAATAATAATTTTGTTCACTCAAAACAACCGTATGCAGCAGCAATCCAATTGTTGAGCCAGACTGGACCAGACTCCAGTTTTCATTTTTTTTCCGTGTTGCGAGGGACTCTTGCCACAAAATTTGATACAATTCCATTCATGGATTAGAAAACTGAAGTTTACCATCAAAGAGAAGAAAAACACATCTCTATTCTCCCATTTCTATTACCCATTGCATGTTATGGAAATTAGCATACAATGCATATTATAACAACTGTAAGGTGGGCTACAACACCAATAGCTAATGCCATCATATAAGATGTGATCCGAACATAATAATAGGCATTACTCCTGAGAGAGATATGGGAATAACTATTGCAAAGTGTATTTCACAAATAGTGAGCAAACAAATAACAGGAATTACTCAAATTAGGGTTTTTTATTTGGGGTAGAGAACCCACAAATAGCAGTGATCACATAACATAAATCGACAAAATACGCAGAACATGCCAATCACAACTAATAAACTTGTGTGCTCTCTATGATATACCTAGGAAAAGATGTTGAACTCTTGCTCACACAATACATGTTTTTTATTATTAGTACACATAATAGGCAGCGAGGCTTAAGGCATAAGAGAGGTTAGAAGTTGGAACCATTATACATACGCTCAACATTTTGCTTGACACGTTCACGCATCGCTTCCATCTCAGCCAATTCCTACAATGGAGTAGCAATATATCATGATCAGAAGAAACCAACAAGTTTCTTACCTTACTAAGGATGAAGGAATAAATAATCTGTGCACAATTTGCAAAAAAATCATGCAAAAGGGGTAGTCTCGCTCTTACCTCTGGTGTTGGAGCTTTCTTCCTTTGGCCATTCAACAACAGATTCAAATATCCACTCAACTATAAGACATAAAATCAGCAAATCCACTCAAAGGAGACGATTCAATCATATCAATTCAAGAAGCAAGGCACATAAACCATACATGCCGGTGAAACAAAGGGCAAACAAAGCTAGTCAAATTAGGTTCTCTGTCTGACAGATCCTCACCGATTAAACGGCGGGGAGGAGTAACACGGAACTATCGTCGGCTCACGATCACCTTGAACTCCACCCGCCGCTTCTCCTTCACCGTAACGCCATCAAGAAGCAACAACACCAAATTTTAGTTTAGCGACATCGATGTATCCATTTTTCGGAAAAGAACGAAACATCGAAATTATATTTGTGAATAGTTATAAAGATTGAAATAAGGATGAAACGTGGCGATTCTTCTTGCAAGAAGAAAAGAAACACATGGATGGAGAGACGGTGGAGGGCAATGAGGCGATCTTGTTTCAACGCCGTCGACCTCCTCGACACGGGTGAAATAGCGGTTGTCGATGGTTCCTTGTCGCGATAATGAAAATCGCCCACTGCGTTCTAACTGGATGAGTTCGGCAACATCCCAGCTCCCAGATGTTCGTGACACCGACCCTTCCTTTGCAAAGCAAGTTGCTTCAACATGGCTCGCCTCCTCCTCCGGAAGGTCTAGCTAGCTCTTTGCAAGCAATGCATCCATTCTTTACAAGATGCACTCAAGGACCAAGGAATATAATTGAAAAAATCAGCAATAGCTCTACTACAACTTGCAACAACACAACCATTAACTCGCAATTGATGGGCAAAGCAATGGATATAGAAAGCATCTGATTCTCATCTCGGATCTACCTTTGCAAGCCATTCGCTCGGCCTCCCGGTCGCGGCTCGAGGAGGGGGAGGAGGAGGCGAGAGTTTGTTGTAAACTTGTAATGTTGTATTGGCCCAAATCGGTGGCTTTTTGCCCGTGTTGTAATGTCGCGGTGTGGGGTGGAAGGGAGGAGAGGAGGCGGCGGGGGTGGGGAGGAGGAGGAGGCGGAGGCGCGCGCTGGGAGGGGGAGGAGGCGGGCGGAGGAGCGGGGGGTAGGAGGCGGAGGCGGCGCGGAGTGGGAGGAGGAGGCGGGTGGAGGGGGGTGGGGAGGAGGAGGAGGTGGCGGCGGAGCGGGCGTGATGGAGGAGGCGGCGGAGGAGCATGGGAGGAGTCGGTGGCGGAGGCGAAGGAGTGGGAGAGGAGGAGGCGATGGCGGCGGGGTGGGGAGGAGGAGGCGAGGCGGAGCGGCGGAGGAGGGAGGTAGGAGGCGAGGCGAGTGGCGGAGGATGGAGGGAGGAGGTGAGGCGGAGCGGCGGAGGAGGGAGGGAGGAGCGATGGAGAAATCTGTGGAGGAGGCGAGGACGGAAGATTAGTGGGGAGGCGGGCGCACGGTTTCGTGAGGGGTGGGTGGGGCCCACGTCGTCCCAGTAATAGCTTTTGTGAAAAGGGTGGGAGAGAAAGGACCGACGACCACCAATTCAAACTTATTAAGTAAAGATATATATATATATATATATATATATATATATATATATTTGACACATATATTTGTAATTTTGTACACACAGTATAAAATTGGACACCAATGGGACAAGAAATCGAAAACGCTCAAACATACTTAATTACTACCTCCGCCTTGCTATATTATCCAAACTTACCACGCACACAGACCAGGAAGGTAAAACCATCCACAACCCTACTAGTCTCTTTGCACCAAAATGCAAGCCGTTTTTGACTTTTCGTGGTCTCCCATGCAGAAATTTTACTACGGTTTTGTCAGAATATACTAGAAAAATACTAAAAATTATATATTATGATTGTATTTTGCAAGAGAAATTTAATATCATTATTTTTATGTAGTCAATTTATATACTTTAACATATAACCTTGATCACATAGATTCCCATCGACATGCATTTTGGAATGGAGGCTGTAAATGACATACTACAACTACTTAAGATCTCTTTTTTGCCATTACTGTAGAGGTAGAGAGTGAGAATATTGCAATAGTTAACCACCGGAGGATTTGAGGATTTGCCACTATAAAAAAAATATGCATTCGAGGATTTGCTACTTATGTCTGTGACCTTAGGACCCACGTCAATGACGCATCGAGTTGTAAATCCTCAAATACGCATCTTTACAGTGACAAATCCTGGATCCCATTAACCATATTCTCCATCTTCTCAACGAAACAACACCTCTTCAGAAAATAGCCAAATATTTCTAACGAAGGGTGTAGTTATATTAGTCCTGCAAAGGAATTGCTGGACAGATTTGTCATGAATTGTCAGGACCCGAATATGTAAATTTGAACCCTCTATGTATATTACATTAGTCTAGGATCACACTAATGCACATAGCGGAAATATCGATAAAATATCTTTCCACATACATACTTAACTAAGGAAAAATAAATAGCATTAATTATCATAATAGTGACCTTAGGGTTAAAGCTGACAATTAATGTCCTCAGAAGCTGGATATTACAAATAAACTGCAGCAGAAGGAATAATATAACTTCAGTTGTAGCCCATGGATATCTCCATAGGCAATCAATTGGAGTAGCGCAACCTAATTCCCCACAATCCTTGAAGTAGTAGTCCTCAATGAACAACAAAGTGTTGATGATGTTTTCCGCAACTAAGTAGCATTTTATATAGCAAGAATGAGTATATGAAGTACCCAGCAAGTTGTGCTTACAAAATGTAATATGTAGATGCAAAGCTTATTAAACAACAATGGTTATCATGGTTTATTTTGCATAAAGCGATCACTTGCATTTAAATATTATACATAGATTGAAAGAATAAATTTTTAAAAAATATAATAATAAGTGAACACAAGTAAAACATTTTCACATAGCAATACTTCTTCCGAGTCTTGTTTTATAAAAGCTATCCTCGTATATTTGAATATACAAGGGTGCATATTTAATTACGGTTTAGATTTTTCATATTAAATCATTTTAATTTTGGAAAATCCCAATTAAGCCTTAATTAATTCCAAGAAAAAGGTGAAATTTTTTGTTAATCCTAGCTTTAACAAAAGATTTTAAAATTCGAAAATTGGGATGTTACATGAATGAATACACGTTCTTCACACGTCTGATATTGTTTGTAGCTAGAGTAATGGAGATTACAAGTCGAAAATGTGACAACAAACGGCCGTGTATACTCGTTGGGAATAATCTGGGGATCAGATGAGATTCTGCAAGACTAGTATGCGTACAATTGACGTTGATATATGACATGCAAATAGAGATCAAATAAGCCAGATGGCAGCGACGAACTGCAAAGAAGAAATCCCCATGCATGCTGGTAAGGGGGCGAAAAACTGTGCCAATTAAGTTCGAGGGTATTATGTCATGCAAACAACTTATGGATAACCAGTTAACCAAATTAAAGTGAGTTAAGATATGCACCATATCATTTTTATAATTAACTTAGGTATAAAAACTTTATAACACTTTTGCCAAGATTTAAATAACATATATTTACTACTTACTGAACTATCGCTAAAAGATTTTACATTATTAGGAAGGGTATTTTTGTGTTGATACCACATTTCATCACGATTTACACGGTATATAGGGGATAATTATCTCTCTGTCACTATTTCAACACTAATTTAATCCTAGGTCATATTCATTCTTGATAATAAAAGGGGATTTTTTTTTGGTTGCATGCAATCTACGGACGTTTCTGGTTCGGGGTGATTTGTTGTGTTATGTGGTGTGGACCAGGGGGTAGAAAAATTTTCGGACCCTTTCGAAAAATCTGAAATTCAGAAATTGCAAAATTTTCTTTTTTGGAAAATTTCAACCATAAAAATCAAATATGCAATTTGAATTGAGGAAATATGATTATACGAAAATGATGAAATCTTGAAAATCATGACGAAATATCAGGAATCTCAATGAAATTTCAGCAACAAAATCTCAGTTAAATCTCGAAAAATTTTAAAATTGGCCAAAATTTTTGGTCGAAGTGAACTTTTCTCGAAGGACCGAGATAACGAAATTCGCTGAATTTTACGAAATTTCGTCCGAAACTGTTTTTCCAGACGTGGACAAAGCTGTTATGGTAGCGCAGTTATAAAAATTGTAGTACTTTGTTTAGCAGAATATTGAAGTTCAACAAACTTTGCCCTTTCGATGGAGGTTCACAGATATAAATAGAAAAATAAACTCGAACTCACACAAACCTGACACAGAATCTAGAATTTCTAGAATAAACTAAGGAAATTTTGAGGAATTGGCATTTTTGAATTTGCCACTCCAGACGTCACTAATATGTGGATTTGCCACTCCAGACGTCGCAGTGGCATCGTCTGGCGGCTGTCCTTTGCCATCTCTCCGGTGATCTCCTCCAGGGACTTCCCTTTCGACTCCGGCAACAGAAGGGTGAACACAAGACCAACTAGGTTGCACCCAACGAGGATGAAAAGCAAGTTACGGACGTGGCATTCCATGTACAGGAAGCCAGGCACAGCGATGATTGCGCCAATCTTCCCAGCCGCCCCAGGTACGCCATGGCATGTCGACCGTAGCCGTGCTGGGAAGATCTCTGCCGGAATGATGAAAGTTGTAGTATTCGGCCCAAAATTGGCAAAGAAGATGGTCAAACCTTACATGATGGCAAATCCATACTGGTGTTCCTGAGTTCCAGGCAGCGACTATAAGGGATGGCAAGGCAGAGTATGAAAACGGTCATCATGGTGAATCCAAGCAACTGGATCTTTACACGGCCAATACGGTCCACGAATGTAACAGTGAAGATGTAGGACTGGCAATGTCAACAGAAGGAGAAAACGTGAATGGTGCCTTCTTAAAATCTGCTCTAAGCATGTAGAAATCTTTCACTCCTGTAGGTAAAGAGCTAAGAATATCAGATTTGATAGTTTAAATCCAAACAACAACCCAAAACAGTGAGAACTCGTACACTCAGGACCTAACCTGTTCGACAGTGACTGGAGGTGCAGTCTAACCGGTGGTTGGTTTGACAGGCCACAACCACCAGTCTGATCAGGCCTAGTAGCGGTCTGATCTCTCCCTTTTCGCAGAACAAAAAATCAGTCCGAGCCAAAACCAAATTTGACGCAAACTTCAAAATTCATATCCAAATGATTTGAAACTTTTCACATACCTTCCTAAGGGTCTCTAGAACCTATTCCATCCAAGGATGGCATGGATTTTGATCAAAGTTCTAACATTTCCTTAAAACATGTAAGGTTACATCAAAACCGGACAAAACATGAAAACTTGATATATAACTTGCTCGTGAGTTAAGAATAGCCAAGATGGATCTAGATCAATTCACAGATGTCACGGCAACCAAGACCACCGAAAGATTTGAAATCAAAATCCTTGGATCATGATTCCTCAAGAAAGGATACAAACCAAGTAAGAATCGGACAACTTCAAAATTTTACAACTACAGTGCCTAGATGGGTAGGATTTGGTCTACATGAGACATCTCTATCACTTATACCTCCTTGGCACGTAGCAAGATCAAGAAGAGAATGAACAAATGTGACATATGGCTTCATGAGGATGAAGGTTTCATAGCCACTCCATATGGAAGATAAGAGAACACACCACAACACTCACTCTTTCCTCTCTAACCTTAACCCTAGAACTCAAGATTGAAATGGTTAGGATGGTGGATTTCATGCTTTCATTCCCATCCCATTAAATAGATAGGGTAACATGTCCACATCTATCATAATGAATACTATCTACTACCATAATTGGGGAAAACCCATTAACTTCACACAACATGGGTTTTACACTCACACTTAACTCAAGCATGTTTTTCAAAGCACATAAGCCAGAACCTATTAAATCATTAGCCTTTGATTAACCTGATCTTCTCAACATCTTATTGACTTAAACCACATTCTCAACATCGCTCAGGGCTACAGTTTGATCCAACGAAATTTCGGTATTTGGCCAACTAACAAAGTACCCTCATCTTAATCCGATCTTCTCCTTCCCTTGCAAACAATAGCCAACTACAGCTGCGGTGATTTGGGTACTGAAGGATGGGTTGGGGGTACTTGAGCAAGATATTGTTGTCGAAATTTGGCCGGCATTTGGATGTTAACCCGATGGGGTGGCGACTGTTTGCGGATCTTCTAGAGAACACAGTGCTGAAAATTTTGACTCCGGTGTTCCCTCACCTGTTCATTCCTATTGGGGCAGCTGCTAGAGTTGGTCGATCGACAGCTGCTTTGATACAGGTCAGGACTATTGGTATGTATTATCATCATTACAGTGCCAATTACTTGTGATGCGCACTCCACTGGATAAACTTGTCCATTTGATATATAGTTCCAGAAACCATACACATGGCTACCAGTTCCCTATTAAGATCTGCTGCAGTGTGTTGTTTTACTCTCTTTTCATCACCTACAGCTAATATGACAAGATTTGGACCATCATAGTTGCAGATGTCATGCATTTTCACATTCATCACAACAATGAAATGAACTTGCAATATGATTTTCGTGGGGTGTTATTTTCTGCTATATCCAAATATAACATCTCCCCCAGAGACTGATAGTGGTAGGCGTTTGACTGCGCTCAATTGGAAGCTAGAAAATGGCTGCTGGTCATATCTTGGTTGTCCTATAGTAATTAGAATCACGAGGATGACGCTGCACTCAACCGCACTTTGTCCACACAGGTTTTTATAATCTTTCTATTAAGCTAACAGATGGACATTATGGAATTGGTTTGTTAACATGTTGCATTTTGTTCGTTTCTGAGAGTTATTGTGAACTATAGGGATACCAGCTAAAGAAGTAGATTTCAGATAACCTGATCATTGATTCATTGTTTTCTAACTTTTGTTTTCATCCATTTTTGTTTATTTAGCAGGCATAATGAACAGTGATCTGGGAGAATTGGCAGGAAGACCTACTACTTCACAATCAAATCCTTTTGAAAGTGCTTTATATGGAGCTAGATCTGGACTCATCCGAAGTGGGTTGCTTTATATGGAGCTGGATCTGAACTCATCCGAAGTGGGTTAGAAGCATATGGCGAGAAGTTTTTAGGTTCAAGCTCTGAGTTGTTGCAAAGCAATGCACGTCGTTTATAAATTCGCTCAGGGAGATACTCCATCAATATTTTTTGATACTACCTACTGAGAATGACATGTCCGGTGTCTGCTAAGGAAATGTATGCATACATTTTTTTTGTGTCATCACTCTTGTTTGATGATATATATCATATTTTTTGGATTCCGTTGCAACGCATGGGCATCTTACTAGTCACGGCACAAATTTGACTAGCTCTCCACCTCCCTTGTACCCATCTTCAAAATTCTAAAGCATCATGTTTTTATGTATCATCTTTTATTTAATTACGCACAGATGTTCGAGAGGGATATTTTTATAATATTAAATTATTATTATTGTTGTTGTTGTTTTCTTTTTTCATAGTTATCTAGGACATTACATACTAATTAGGATTTAAGTTTATAAATAATTAGCCAACTAGTTAGTAATTAGATCCAAATAGCATCAAGCAATTAATTAATTAATAATTAGAATTTTGGGATATTACATCTATTAATAACATAATTTTCTTTTCCAAAAATTTGTATTTGCAAATTATTTTTACCAAAGAGACTCCAATAAAAGCCAAGGAAACTATATGCATGCAAAAAGTTTAAAAATTTACTCATTTTTGCATTCCCCAAAATTTAGGGTATTTCGAAAAACTTCGAAAACATGGTTTTTTCAGGGTTGAAACATTTAGGTGGTTTTTGCCGAAGACTTATCCAAATTTTAAATGAAGGACTGATCAAAATGAGAGCATGAACTTCAGTGTTTGACGGTCTTCCAATATTGACCCCACAAACTGGGATGATTGACCCCAAAAAAATTATAAATCTTGTTGTATCTGTTTCGTATTTTCAATGAAATGGCTGCTTTGGTTTTTCTAAAAAGAAATAGTGGCACTAAAACCAGGAAACACAAAACCCCATAATTAAAAACAAACATTGCAAGGGCCTAATTATTGTGACGCTTTGGAACCTATAGTAGCCTCAAGTAGTTTTCGGCCCATCAGTTAGGCCAAATACCTGGTGATACGAGACTTGGCCTAAACATAACAGAGCTGTAACAATTTTTCGATCCAGCTTCACCTCTAAACATCGTACGTTCTAACATGAATGAGCAGGGATTGATCGCCTCTAAACTGCACACTTGCGTAGCACACGGGCAATCTATATATCTAGGAATAATCGGTGATATTCAAAGTACGTATCTTCTTATTTTTAAAGGTAAAGAAAATCTCATAATTATCCTTACATTATAAAAAAGCAAAATTTATTTCTCTAATTAATCAGGAGAAAAAGAGAATATCCATATCACTTATTTTGGTGAGACTAGATTCTAACAGTGCAGATTAATTATATATAAATATTGCAATTGTTACAATTATATAACAAATACAATTATGTTTTTCAAAGGTACTAAGGATATATACTGAAAAATATGTTGCAATATCTAGCCACTCAATTGTGCGGAAATTCTACTAGTTACATTGAAATTAAGCTCAATTATATCTATAAATAATTAGTGATATTCAATGCACCTCCTTCGTTTTAGAGGTCTAGAAAATCCTATAATAATCCTTACATAAAAAAAGCAAAATTCCTATAAATTGGCTAATTAATAACGATGCAGATTAATTATACATAGATATTATGACTGTTACAATTGTATAACAAATATAGGTATGCTTTTCAGTGGTATTGGAGATATAGAGTGAATAAAAATAAATTGCAATATCTAGCCGCTCAATTGTGCAAAAATTCTGCTAGCTACCTTGAAATTAAACTCAAATATATCTACAAATAACGAGTGATATTCAAGGTACCTCATTTGTTTTAAAAGGTCTGGAAAATCCCCTAATAATCATTACATAAAAAGCAAGATTCCTAGAAATTTTCTCATTAATAGGCAGAAAAGAGAGAAGATCTATACTGGTTATTTTGGTTGGACTAAATTATAAAAGTACAGATTAATCATACATAAATATTGTGACTATTTCAATTGTATAATAAATAGAAGTATGCTTTTCAAAGGTATTGGAGATTTATAGCGAAGAAAATATATTGCAATATCTAGCATCACAATTACATGGGAAATCTGCTAGTTACTTGAAATTAAACTCAATAATCACCCGTAATACTACATTACTACCATAAACTTGGGAGACATTGATACACTACTTGAATCGTACCACATTACAACCTTAACTATTTGGATTTGCAAACTTTGAAACATGTTCACTTGTACAATCAAGCAGGGGGCGCCGGCTCAGTCATGTACTCTGCTGTCGCCGACGTCTCCCTTTCATCGCCGTCCTCGTTCTCGCCGGAGAGCTCCTCGAGCGACTTTCCCTTCGACTCCGGCACGAGGAACGTGAACAAGAACCCTATGACGTTGCATCCGGCGAGCACGAACAGAGAGTTGCGCACGCCGATGCCCGGCGGGTACCCAGCGTCAGTCTTTGTCGGGTCCGTGCTCTGCGCCGCGTACAGGAACCCGAACGCCCCGATGATGGCGCCGGCCTTCCCAGCAGCTGCTGAGATGCCGTGGCACGTCGACCGCAGCCGCGCCGGGAAGATCTCGGCCGGCACGATGAAGGTGGTGGAGTTGGGTCCGAAATTGGAGAAAAAGAATGTGAAGGCGTACATGACGACGAAGCCGACGTGGTTCCCGGGCGTCGTCCAGTGGTGGTACGGGATGGCGAGGCCGAGCATGAACACCGTCATAAAGAAGAAGCCGCCTAGCTGGATGGCAAAGCGGCCGATGATGTCGATGAAGAAGACGGTGAACCAGTAGCCCGGAATGGTACCGCAGAGCGCAACGAGCGTCTGTGCGCGGGAGATCTTGAACGTCTCCTCGAGTGCGTTCATGGTGTCCGCCTTGGGAAACCAATGCACGGCCGTGTATATGTCCTTCTGGAATAGGTTCTGCGAGTAGAACGCGATGTCCAGCAGGAACCAGCACACCGTAGTGCCCAGCAGGTGGACGCCGTGGCGCTTCACGAACTGCCGTGAGAAGAGCCCGAACTGCTCGGTACGCGCGAGCTCCTCCGCCTTCTCCGGCTCCTCCACGATCTCGACGTTGAGCACCTGCGTCATGTCCGACGCGGCCTGCTTGGCGTTCTTGGCGACCAGCGCGGTGTAGCGCGCCGTCTCGGGCATCTTCATGCGCCAGTAGTAGGTGACTAGTGCAGGGATGGCGCCGAACATGAGGACGATGCGCCACACGTAGTCGGCTTGTGGCACCGTGGAGCCGGCGCGGTCGTCCTTGTACGCCGGCGCGTCGAAGCTCTGCTTGAAGGCTGCCGAGACGATGATGGCGACGATGCCGCCGGTGAGGTTGCCGAACCCCTGCATGGCGAAGACTGCGGCGATGAACGCGCCGCGCGTGCGCTTGTTGGCGTACTCGGACATGATGGTCGCGGAGAGCGGGTAGTCGCCGCCGATGCCGAAGCCAAGCCAGAACCGAAAGAAACAGAGCGTGGCCATGACACCCTTGGGGGTGGAGCCGAACGACAGGCCAGAGGCGAGGCAGCAGATCACCATGAGCATGAGCGTCATGCCGTACGCCTTCTTGCGTCCCATCTTGTCGCCGAGCCACCCGAAGAAGAGCTGGCCGGCGAGCGTGCCGCAGAAGGCGACGCCGTTGACGGCGGCGGAGACGTTAGGCGGGAGGGAGCCGGGCATCTTTGAGTTGGGGTCGAAGTAGTAGATGCGGCCGAGGAGCTTGGTGACGAGGGAGATGGAGAAGATGTCGTAGGAGTCCGTGAAGAACCCCATGCCGGCGATCACGATCGCCGTGAAGTGGTACCACTGCGTCTTGGCGGTGTCGAGAGCGCTCAGCAGCTTGAGCTCCTGAGCCATCTTGCAATGGCTACCTTCTGCATGGTAAAAAGTAGGCGCGGTAAAATAGTGCGAGTGGTACAGTATGCAGCAACAATTACGAAGCACTACTGATAGTAAAAATAGTGGGAGTGGTCATTACTGTTAGCCATGCACGACACGGGCATGCGCGTGGCACATCCGGGCGTGGGGCGCCGGTTTGGCCCGGAGATCAAAACGTCATCAAATTAGGCGATAGTTTCCCTGTTTAGTTAGCTCTTTATTTGGCATGTATCCCAACCAATTCGGTTGGCCTCTGTAATATATAAACTCATGCCGATCAATGCTAACGTTTAAGTGCGATCTTCTATTCGTCTTCATGGTATCAAATTAGTTTGTGATCTTCTATTCGTCTTTATAGTATCAGATTGGTTTCGCTCCTGAGACCGTTCCTCCACCTTCTCCTCTTCTTCTCCCGTGCCGATGGCACCGATCGACCTGCTGCGGCCACGGCTGAGGCCTAGCTCGCCACCCAGGAGGCCCTTTGGGTGCAGGTCGTCCCAACGTCAAGACAGTCATTCCCCTCACCCTCGATCTTCACACCGGCAACTACTCCCAATGGCGCGGCCTATTCGAGGTTGCTTTCGTCAAGTACGCCCTCGAGGACCACGTCAACGCCGCTCCACCCACGGCGCCGACCGCTCAATTGCTGCGCCTCGATGCCCTTGTGTACCAGTGGCTGTATGGCGCCATCTCCCTCGAGCTGTTGGCAATGGTGATGGGCAGCTCCACCACTTGTGCCTATACAATTTGGCACACCCCTGTGGACGTCTACCGCGACAATGCCGACACTCGCGCCATCTACCTAGAGCAGGAGTTCCATGGCCTCCACTAAGGTGACATGTCAATCGGCGACTACTGCCATTGGGAAAAAGTCCTTCCGATGAACTCATCGCCATCGGCATGCCCATCGTCAACAAAATCCTTATGCACAACACGCTTCGTAGGCTCAACAAATGTTTCGCTCACATGCGTACACTCCTATCCATGCAACGCCCGCTTCCCTCGTTCGCCGAGGTTCGCTCCACCCCCATGCTCGAGGAGCTCATGATAGTGTCCTCCAAGACCATGCCGCCCTATGCTCTCTACTCCAACACGGGAAATGGTACCTCCAGCGGCGGCTCTTCCAGCGGTCACGGCAGTGCCACCTTCGCCCCATCCAGCAGCGGGTTCTTGTATGCCGCCCAAGGCTCTGACAGTCAGCAGGGCAGTGGCAACACCCGCAAAACCTCCATTGGGAACTCCAACAACAACTGCTGCCGTCGAGGCGGCAATGGCGGTGGCAACTCCAACGGCGGCGGCAGCGGTGGCAGTGGTGCCAAGAACACCGCGCCGTGGCCCTCCATGCAGAATCCCTGGGCCGACTCGATTAACATGTGGCCCAGCCAAGGCTCATGGCCCACTGGACCCGGTGTTCTTGGTCTTGTCTTGCCTGGAGCGTTCGCCGCTGCCCTTCTGCCACGACGCCCTCCCTATTGTAGGGCGCCCCCTAATCTATGCTGTTCTCCGCACCCGTGCCATCGTGGGATCAGCACAGCTCATGCAAGCTTTCAACACCGTGTCACTCACTCCACCATCATCCTCTGAATGGTACATGGACTCCGGCGCTTTGATGCACATGACCTCGGATCACGGTAACTTGACATATTTCTACCCTTTCTCTTTCGCTGCACATCCATATGTCATTGTTGGTAACGATTCCCACCTTCCCATCACCCACACTGGCACCGCATCCCTCCAACATCATAATTTTTCTTTTCATCTTAATAACATTCTTGTTACTCCTAACCTTATAAAAAAACCTTATTTCCGTTCGTCAATTTACTATTGATAATCACTGTTCTGTTGAGTTTGACCCCTATGGCCTTTCTATGAAGGACCTTTGAACCCAGAACGTGATTGTCAGGTGCAATAGTCGCGGCGACCTCTACCCCCTCCAGTTGCCGCCCTTGTAAATTGTGCCCTCTCCACCACTACCTTATCTGCCACCTTATGGAATTATCGTCTTGGACACCTTGGTCGTCAAGCTTTAGGGTGTCTAGCGAGTAGTCAGCTTATTTCATGTAATAAACTTTTGATGGACTCCTTGTGCCATGCATGCCAACTTGGCCAGCATGTGCGTTTACCTTTTACATCTACTACTCGCATGAATAAAGTTTTTGATTTAGTTCATTGTGATCTGTGGACATCTCCCATCTCCAGTGTCTCTAGTTACAAATACTACCTCATTATTCTCGACGATTTTACTCACTATCTTTGGACCTTTCCTCTTCGGTTCAAGTCTGACATTTTCCTCACTCTCACCAACTTCTGCGCCTACGCAAAGACTCAATGCAACTCTCTTGTTCATGGCATTCAGTGTGATAATGGTGGTGAGTTTGACAACACTTCCACACGGATGTTCTTCCTTTCTCATGGCATCGCACTCTGCATGTCATGCCCACGCACCTCACAGCAAAACGGCAAGGCGAAGCGTGTGATCCGCTCGACCAACGACATCCTTCGATCACTTCTCTTCCAAGCTTCTCTCCCTCCCAAATATTGGGTTAAAACTCTCCGTGCCGCCAACTACCTTCTCAATCTTCACCCAACAAAAACTCTCAACTTCGACACCCCCTACCGCGCCTTCTTCAGATCTCCTCCCGACTACTCGCGGCTTCATGTGTTCAGTTGCCGGTGCTATCCCAATCCTTCCGCACTGCGCCTCAAAAGCTCGCCCCTCGATCCGCTGCATGTGTTTTTCTAGGCTATTCTGAACACCGCCATGGCTACCAGTGTATCGATCTATCCACCCACCATATCATCCTATTGCGTCATGTCACCTTTCATGAGGACTCCTTTCCCTTTGCCGAAACACCTAATCCTCCTTCTCCTTCTGACTATGACTTCCTCGGTGCTCTCCCTCCAGCGCCTGTCGTGTCTAACCCTATCGCAAGCCCTACGCGCCACCCCGCACTTGCCGAGCCAGCACTGCTACACCTGCACCGCCTTCCCTTCCTGCACCCACATCACCACCACCTACGCCACCTTCACCGGCCGTGCCTGCATCACACCTCCATGCCACGCCCACGCCACCTTCCCCTACTGCACCCGCGTCACCACCACCTTCGCCGCTCCCTCCAGCACTCACTCTGGAGGCTGCCCTTCCCCCTCTGCCCCCTACTGCTGAGCCTATCGCATCGGTCGTCAACAACCACACCATGATGACACGCGGCAAATGGGGTTTTGACCAACTTGTTCAACGTCTTAACTTGCATATCACCACTTCCTCGCCATTGCCTACTACATACCGTGCCGCCCTCTCAGACGACAATTGGCACGCTGCAATGCAAAGTGAGTTTGATGCTCTCTATGCGAAAGACACTTGGGGACTGGTTCCTCGCCCTCAAAGTGCTAATGTTGTGACAGGTAAATGCATTTTCGGCACAAGTTGAAGCCCGATGGCTCCTTGGACCGATACAAGGTGTGTTGTGTCCTCCGCGGCTTCTCCTAGCGGCCCAACGTCGACTTCTACGAGACGTTTAGTCTAGTTGTCAAGCCAGCCACTGACCACATCATCCTCACCATTGCTCTCTCCAACGACTGGCCAGTTCATCAGCTTGACATCAACAATGCTTTCCTCAATGGCACCCTCACCGAAACTGTCTACTACCAGCAACCCTCCGGCTTCATCGACACAATGTGTCCGTCCATGTTTGCTGCCTCAACCGGTCCCTGTATCGCCTCATGCAGGCTCCTCGTGCTTTGTTCAGTAACTTTGTAGCCTACCTAGGCTCCTTGGGGTTCGCCACATCGAAGGGCAACCCATTGCTCTTCATCCATAGTCGGGGTTCTAACACGGTGTACCTCCTCCTGTACGTCGACAAGATCGTTCTCATCGCCTCCTCGTCAGCACTGCTTCGCCAAGTCATCACTGCCCTGCATCGCGAGTTCTCCCTCAAAGACCTTGGCAATCTCCACTTCTGCCTCGATGTCACAGTTTAGCATACCGGCTCTAGGCTCTTCCTTTTCAAGTGGTAGTACATAGAGGACATCCTTGCCCGTGCTGGCATGAGCAACTGCAAGGCGTGCTGCACACCCGACGACTAACTACCGTAGAATCATTGGCGCCCTTCAGTACTTGACGTTCACACGTCCGGACATCTCGTACGCTGTTCAGCAGGCTTGTCTTCGCATGCATGCCCCTCGTGAACCACATGCAAACCTACTGAAGCGGATTCTCCGCTACCACAAGGGAACCGTCGACTACGGCCTCTAGCTGCATCAGACTTCGCCGGCCTCCCTCACCGCCTACACCGACGCCAATTGGGCCGGCCGTCTCCTGGTCCTCCAAGCGTTAGCATATGGTTTCTCGCTCTAGCGCCGAGGCTGAATATCGTGCTATTGCTAACGCTATCGTGGAATCCTGTTGGCTTTGCCAACTCCTCGCGGAGCTTCATCACCATCTCCAGCAGGCCACCATCGTCTTCTATGATAACATCAGTGTTGTGTATCTCTCAACAAACCCCGTTTAGCACCAGCGGACAAAGCATGTTGAGATCGATGTTCACTTTGTTTGGGAGCGCGTCGCCCACCACGTCCCGGCCAACTGGCAGGACGCCAACATCTTCACGAAGGGTCTTCCTACTGTGCTGTTTCAGCATTTTTGCTTTAGTTTGATCATCCATCCCGCTCCCCGCTCCAACTGCGGAGGTGTTAGCCATGCACGTTACCCATGCACGTAACGAGCATGCGTGTGGCACATTCGGGCGTGGAGCGCCGGTTTGGCCAGGAGATCAAAACGTCATCAAATTAGGCGATAGTTTCCCTGTTTAGTTAGCGCTTTATTTGGCATGAATCCCAACCAATTCGGTTGGTCAATCTTCCCACATTTATTTCATACTTGTTAGGTTATATATGTAAGCGCGTTGATATTCCTATCGACAGGCTGTGCCCATCTCTACATCTGCATTAAAACAGCTGGACTTTGCAAAAATTCGAGGAGAGTTCGCTTGGTTTTTGTGGACTAAAGTCGTCAGATCAGATGGAGAGTTCCACTGTGCACAATGATTTTTTATTGCTCTTGTCACACTGTAATTGTGAATTTGTTAATGGATATTTTATTTCATTTCAATTAATTCATTTGCGAAATGGATGTCTTATGTTTGTGAATGAAATGTGATGTGAATTAGATGTTTTATGTTTGTCAAATGAATTGAGATCTGAATTGTATGTATACATATACTTGTTCATCTGCTTGTTTCAGAGGGCATGGCTAGCATTTCCTGAGGCTAGCCAATAAACAGAAATAGATTTTGGGGTAGAAAAGAACATCACAGACGGTTTTTAGTTACAAACCGTCTGTGATACATCAATATCACAGCCGGTTTATAACTGAAAACCGTCTGTGATATATCAATATTACAGACGGTTTTCAGTTATAAACCGTCTGTGATATTGATGTATCACAGACGGTTCGACAACCGTCTGTGATAACCTTCGATTATCACTGACCCATAAATTCAGACGGTTCACAAAACCGTCTGCGATGACCTTTTTGAACCTTCTGTGATGACCTTTTCTGTAGTAGTGTATATAAACTCATGCCGATCAATTGTAACGTTTAAGTGCGATCTTCTATTCGCCTTCAATTACTGTGAGTACGTACTGTTATAAATTTTACAGCAGTATTTGTTGCTGGGGAAAGGGAATTGATAGAACTACTAATTACGCAACAGAGCTAATTAACTTCAGAGAAACGTGTCAAAGTACCAGATTACTCCACTTGCCGCAAAGAGGGAGCCTTTTTTTCTTCCTAAAAGACCAAAAATCAAAAGTTGTAGTCACTGGTCAGGCCTGAGGCACATGTACTCCGGGTTCTACGTACTTTTGCTTCAAAATGTGCATATATTTTTGATAACATTCTTGGTCCTGTCTATACATTATCTGACTACTTTTTCAGCAAAAATCAGTAGATTTTCGAACTATCCGATATAAATTCAATGTCCTAGATCCACCCACCCAAATCCTATTTAAACCTAACCCTAACACTATCACCGCTTCCTCCCACCCGATCCGCCAGCTGCATCCCACCCTCGACCCACCCGCCCGCATCCCACCCGTGCCACCCTCCTCGTCGCCGACGCCATCACCTCCTCGTCGCGGAGCAGCTCTGCACGCCTCCCCTACCACCTCCGCCCCTCCTCCACCACCACAGGCCAAGGCGTCCCCATCGCCTCACCGCACGCCCCTACCCCTCCCTGCCGTGCCATCCGTCGGCGAACATAAAAGCTACTACCTTCCACCGCCGCCACCCTTCGGCACCGCCCACCACCCTCCTACCCCGCCCGTCGCCCCCTCTACCACCCGCCGCCGGGCCATCGTCCCCCGGCCTCCCTCTATGCCCGGGGGAACGGTGAACCCTAGGCGTGGGGGCAGGATTCTCCTCTCGGGCTCGCCAGCAAGGAGAAATAAGGAGTCGCCCGAGAGAAGCAAGGGGTCGCCGGAGAAGAAGGTGGAGATGGCGGCGCACGAATCTTCAGCGACATCCAAAGATGAGAAATCCAAGTGATTTTTCCCTAAAAATTATGCAAATGTTGTATCGCACTTCCAAATATTCTTTCCGTCAGAACAATGACTTAAGACTCACGACAAACAAGCTGTGCTTTCAAATCTTATAGATAACCAGCTAACCTGTGATCGGTGGGAATTAAACTATTGTCATCAGCTCGAAGGGACAACGTGCCGCGCCTATATGACCGAAGGGCGCTCTACCTATCTTCGTCCTAGGAAGCTTTGTATCTGATGTCGACCATGGCACTGTTAGTTAACATGGAGAGCTGATCTAGAAGTGTAAGAGAACAAACATGGGCACTAAAACACGTTCTACTTCCTAGGACGTCTATAAACATCCTAAAATCCCCGATAAATGCCCCAAATGTATATTGGCATTCATGACGTTGGGGAAAGTACTCACTGGCGTTTAGACCAACCACAACATCTATAAACGCCCGTGTTACGTTGGCTATCAAGGAAAACAATTGTGCTTTAGAAAATTTTTTGGACCCTCCGAGAAAACCGAATTTTGAAATTTTGGTTTTAGGCAAATTTTGGTCGAAATATTCAAAAGAATAAATTGAATTCAAGAAATTTAAATTTTGGTCGAAATATACCACTTTGACGTCTCCGCCTCCCCTTCCCCCTCTGCTCTTGCCGGCGCTGTCTCCCCCTCCCTTGCTAGCACCACTTCCCACCTCTTTTGCCTGCGCTGCTTCCCCTCCCTTGATGGGGCCATGGCCGACTCCCTTGCCAATGCCATCTCCCCCTCCTTTGCTGACACCGCCTCCCCCTCCCTTGCCAGTGTCATAGTTGCCTCCCTTACTGGAGCCATGGAATGAGAGAGAGGGGAGATGGGAACGAGAGAGGATGAGTCGGTGTCAGCGAAAGCAGCTAGTGTTTATAAGCAAGAGAGATCATAGGTTTCCCTAGGTCATGTTGGAAATAATCTTGTTTAGAAGTTATGTTTAAGTTTTGGTCATGATCGAATTCGAGTTGTGATCGCAGTCGAAAGTCGGAGTCAAAACCGAGTTGTATTCCATGTCAGAATCGAGTTCATATTCGTAGTCGTAAACTTGAGTAGAAGTCGTAGATCCGGGTATAAAAAGGGGTGGAGTCATGTAATCGAAGTACGCCGAAAAGAGGAAAAGAAATAAAGAGAAGAGGAGGAAAAACTAACGAGTATCGACTTCATCGTGATCTCGCAAGACGTGGTCGGAAGGATTTACGACCACAACAAAGTATCCGTAGACGTGATTGAAAGGCGTTCGACCATGGCAAAGAAGGTTTGAACGTGGTCGGAAGGCGTCACGACCATGGCAAACCAAAAGTAGATGCGGTCAAAATAGTTTCGACCGCAGCAAAACATCAGCAGGCGTGGTCGGAAGGCGTTCGACCATGGCCAGCCTGAAGAAGACGTGGTCGGGAGGTGATACGACCACGACAGAGGTGATCGAACGTGGTCGGGAGGAGATACGACCACGGAAGAAGGAGTTTGATCGCAAGCGGAAGGAGTTCGACCACGGCAAAGGGAATTGAACGTGGTCGAAGAAGGCTACGACCACGTTGTGGAGTTGAACATGGTCGAAGGAGGCTACGACCACATTGTGAAGACGTTGAACGTGGTAGCTTTGACCACGCCGTGAGGACTCAAGAAGGCTTCGACCACGGCGTGAGTGGTCGAAGAGGCTGTGACTGCGCCGTGAAGACTTAAACGTGGTCGGAAGGGACTCCAACCACGTGGTAAGGAAGTGAATGTGGTCGAAAGGGCGTTTCGACCACGGTGAACAGTGATTGCCAGCATCACTGTGTGGTCGTAGAGAGTTGGGATCACGGTAATTCAAGCGCAGTCGAAGGAAGAGCAGCGTAGCGGCAGAGAAGAGCGGTCAAAACCTCAGCAGAAGGTTTACGACCATGAAGGCAAAGCGATTGGAGCGATTGGAGGAGCGGCAGAGAGGTCGAACGGCGGCAGGAAGCGATCGTAAGCTCTCAAAACCGGTCGTAAGCAGTCGTAGGTGATCGTAAGTAGTCGTAAAGGTCCTGGGCGAAGTCGTAAGACTTCCAACAGGTTGGATGATGGTGTGGCAGTTGGATGGGCTGGTCGATTGGGAAATTTTAGAACGGACTGAAATTTTGGACGAATTGAGTATGTTTTTTGGGGTGGGTCAAGAAAACCGAATTTCGCTGAAATTCGAAAAATTCAACCTGAAAATCTTTTCCCTGTTGGCTACCACAACGTTTATAAGCACCTGTGTTTCCTTGTTTCTCCAACGTTTATAAATTTCATGGTAGAACTTATCGGGCGCGTTTTGTAAATGCCTTAGTCGAATTAACGTTCCCAGCGTATATAAACGCCGAGGTAGATCCTAGGCCTGCGTTGCTGCGTTTGTAAACACCACCATTCATTCTGTATAGTGATTTTCTCAATAGTGATTTACACAATTTTTAAAACATAATAAATGATAGATGGATGTTATTTACATTTTTATGTGCTTTGAAATTAGTGCTACTTTTATTTGGGAGAAAAACATCTCGAATGGCCGAGTGGAAGAAACTTCATGTGCTGAACGATTTGGACGAGTACTACTTTTGCATCGCCTTCTATGTGCTGGATGTCAGGTGTAGTGTCGAGAAAACATATGATTCCACAGATAATCTTTTACTGTTAATTACGAAGAAAATGTATTTTTTTTACTTGTGATTCCTCCAAATCTGATAAATAGGAACTATTTGATGTTTTCTCGTTGACTTTGCAGTTAAGAGTGTACGAAAAACTTCTTCTTGTGATGTCTTTATGAACTTTTCATGAGATTCCTGAAAACAACATATCTTTGCATCCCCTTCTAGGTATGTGTCCAACAAATTTCTTCTACTACTATATTAGTTGCAAAGCAAAATGGAAGTTTTTTCTGAAAGTAGTGATTCAACCAAAATTTATAATGAAAACTGATTTCCTTTCGAGAGAAAAAATGTTTTGTTGTGTTGAGTGCAAAAGTAACATCTGAATAAGAAACGTGTTGGAGGGATGCTATCTGCAGGGTTATGGTAACCGGCTGATTTTCGAAAAAATTGGTTCCATCGGGTACCCGGTTAAAGTATAAATCGGTCTCACATATTTCGGCCAAATTCTAATTTACACCGACTTACACTGAGCTATACCGACTTGCTTTGAAATTTTCAGCCAAAAAACTCCGATATTTCCCCATTTTTGGCCCTTTTTTAAATTCAAATTTTAATTTGAAATTTTTGGACCGAAATCCACCGAAATGGTTATCATAACCCTGGCTATATGCAAGGAAAAACGCTTGTTTTTTACATGTATCTCAAGAACTTCACATGAGATCCATGAAGGCAACTGATGAGCACTCATCTCAATTCGAAAGAAAAGGTATTAGTGCCTGGCATAGTAGACGAGAGTCGTGTACAAAAAATATCTAGGGAGTAACTAACACAGGAGAAGTTGATAATACCTGACGGCAGCTTCAGTCAAGAGGCTTCTTAATGTTCTCAAAACATCAGGGATTGAGCTTTGCATGCAGTAACCCCTGGCCTCGGGTAGCTAACTCTGAAGAGAGGCTGAACTTAATGTAGCTAGAGGTCTGAGAAGCACTTGGACAGTTGGACGGTATATATAAGGTTTGTTCTTTACGGCTGCGGTTTATGGCTTTTGGCTGAAATTTTTGAATTTTGGCTGTTTATGGTACAGATTACGGAGAGACAGATATTCACTTGCGATTTTGGTAGGTACAGATGTTGAGCTTTTAACGTGTAGATCGTTTAACCTGTAGACCACGTTTTGAGAAAATACTCCATTTGAAAGTTAGGTACTGTAACAAAAGCCAAAAGGCATCGGCTTCGAAGGAAAAGAACAGGCCCATATATGAGAAACCCCCCAAAGCTAGGAAGCGGCAGGAAATTAGACGAGCGGCATATTTGCAGGTCCTGAAGGCTACGTCGTCGCGTTTTCTTGGTCGCCCAATGTGTGGTCAAAACAGGAAGCTGATATCGATCTAGCTTGCTGCTGTGCTTAAACTACACTAACCACACATCTGATGGATGCGGACGTTTCCGCAGGCAGTGTTGTCCACGTTAGTGACGCTATGATCAGGATTTGACTATTCAGTCTTTTATGCCGTCTAGTGCTTACTTGTTCTGTTGGGGCAATATAAACTATATATGATTAGATAAGGTTGAATAATTTGTTTGGTCACTAAGACTCTGTTACGAATTGCGGTGGATTATGATAATCTCATTTGTTAGAACCGCTTTTCACGTATTTTGGTGTTTGGCTTGCTATTTTCCTTTTCTGAAAGAGGTTGCAAATTAATGGAAGTATTATTTGTTAGAAGTTGGCCCATTTTTATTGCTCATTTTCTTAATTCCAAAGCATGCATGGTTTAGTACCATATTGCTAAGAAAATATGAGGAAGATCGATTTATAAGATGAAATCCTCATTACTCCTTGAATATAGATAGAGATGGTATAAGGAAGGTTCTGTCTAGTCACACGCGCGCACGCACCTGGAAGGAGGGAGAGCGTCTATCTCCGAACCATTGCCTCAGAGTACCTGCACGGGATGGCAATAAGGTTTCTGGGTAGCGCTTTTGCGCGACCGCTCCTGCACTGCGTTATCTACGTTCTACACTGCGTCAAGCCTGCACGGTTCCTATTCTTCTTTAGGCTAACAAGTAAGTTGTTTGCGCGCACGTACCACTTTGTTACTGTATTTTTCTTGAGTATATTCTGAAGTGTGATGAGTAGCCTGCTGTTAGTAGTAAGTTTTGCATCACTAGTTTATTGTATTTGTCTCCTCATAAAATTTGGAATTAAAATATTGCTCACATTTGTAACATTATTCGGTGCCAAATAACAGTACAAATGAGTGGAAATGTGATAGGAACAACCATTGGGCAACATAATTTATCTGACGTTAATCTAATTTGCGGAACAGATCAATAGATTTTTCATGCACATATACATAGTAGAAAATAATGATGATACCCAACTGCTATGGTAATTTTGCCCCAATTAAGAGACATGGAGTCAAATATGGAACTAGAAATTTATTTTGCGTAACAGCATGCAACCTGCATCTTGCGATTGCCGGCAGCTTTCAATATGTATATTGAGTCTATCCATGGAACGTCTGAGAATTCCAACCTCGGCGTATTTTGGAACATCTCTCATAGTATCACTTGAGTTATCTTTTTGCTATATCACATCAACAAATTTCTATATAAAAAGAGAAGAGGTGAGAAAAAAGATTGTGCTATCTCTTATGCAAGATACAACTTGAGCACATAAACCAATGTAAATGGTAATGAAGTGCGAAGGAAATATAATGAAAATAATACAAAATAGTTAGATAAATTAATTTTAGAAATAAACTGTTAGAGATATCGCTTTAGTATTAAATAAGATAAAAATCTTAAAGACGATCTTAAGAGGCTGTAAATGCCGTGAACGACGATACCCACCCATAGACAATTGGGAAGACGTATACTGTCCACGGTTCTCGAAAAGGTCCTTACAAATTTTTGATGCTCGAAAACAATAACCCTTCGGAATCACCTTCCTCAATCGGGAAAAGCTCACTTGGTGGCGGCGTGCTAGTACTGTCAATGATGAAAACAATGGGAATCACGGGGCACTTGCGTGCAAGAAAAAGACGCCCTTTTCAAACTAGGAATTCCGCCTATGAAATTAACAGGTGACACGCGTGAAGAATATTTCTCATTAGTTAACTCGTGATACCGGTTGAGCCATCTAGCTACTATCTAGCTTGCAAGTATGTGGCACTGCTTGTTTTTGGCTTCATCTTTAACTTTTTGGATTCTAATTTACTATTTTTTAATTTCGTTTTTTTTCTAGCTTTTTAGCTTATTTTTGGATTTTTTGTCTTTTTTCTCGTATTCATTTGTATTGTCCGTGATAGGCTAATCTGTTTTTTCTATTTTTATTTTTTCAAATTTAATTATGCCAAATAAGCCACCTTCAGATACAGTACAATTTCAGCTAGCTACTGTGTAATTTTAGCCATAAACCATCTTATTTCAGTCGAACTGAGCAGCCCTTACTCAGATTCCGATCCGTGTGCTAGCTCCATACACCGCTTTCGGGATTTTTCTTGAGTGCAACAATAGTCATTCAATCTCCTTCTAGCGATGAAACAAGCACGGGTTATCCCGCAGCGTCGCTACTATGGGGTTGCTCCTTAGAAGGGGAGAGTTCCACGTGAGCTTTGGCTGCAGCAGATGGTTCCTTGAGCGCTCGTGGTGGTGAGCTTGGACCGGTGGCTGATGGCGTAGCTTGTGATACAAAGTAGAAGGAGAAGCAGGGCAAAAGTTGAAACTCGCCGGCCACGGAGGTGGCTCATGGAAGCTTGCTCTTCGGTGAGAGAAAGATAGTAGAGAGAAATGCGCACCAAAATAAGAGCTCTATGCAACAAACTCATCTGGTAGGGCCTCATCTCGTCGAGCCTCACCCAAAAGCGTGACCTCTCTCACTTCAAAATTTATCACAAAAATCCACGCAATGGCTCATCCTATCCTAAAAATCTGTTGCAACATTCTAATTTTGTATGTGCAACATTATGCAATAACAATTGCAATATCGGGGAAACTTAAAAGGATTGCCCTACTCAATTGGGCTTAAGCTTTTAGCTGCGAGCTTCTTAGTTTCGTCTTTTCTGACTTTTTAGATTTTTTGGGTTTTTTGCCATTTCTTTTTTGCCTTATTCGTTAGCATTGTTCGTAATAACGTAACTTATTCCTTTTTTGGTTTTTTATATTAATTACATAGAGAAAGCTTACAACAGCTACAGTGCCAAAATAAGCTCACAATAGTGCCAAACAGTGCCAAGAAAGCTTTAAGCTAGAAGGTCAAATGAGCACTACTAGTTCTCTCAATAAAAAGCTATTACAACATTAATAGCATCAACATTTAGATAGAAAGCATGCAACATTTTGAATGGCAAAGTGCAACATTTCAAAATATTCGTAATAGCAGCATTCAAAAGATATAGCTCCAACACCTCAAATTACCTAGTACAACAAAAAACAAATTATTCTCAATATTTTGGATGGCAAACTACAACATTTCAATATATTTGTTAATGTAACATTCAAAAGATACAACCCTAACATCTAAAATCATCTAGTGCAACAAAAAAAGCAAATTACTACAGCAACCTCTGTAGGACCGTACGGAGCTATCAGAGGGGGGTGAATAATTGCCTCCACTTCTTCCGCTTCGCTCTTCTGATCATGGTTGATAGCAACCACTCGAATGACGCTCGTTGCACAGCTTTGTTTGCGGTCGTCGACAATGAAGATATCACTTGACTACTCGCTACGATCACATAGTCAAGATCTCCTGTCGCTCAACAAACTTCGACTGCTTTAACATATCAACAACTCGATCAAAAACGAGCCGAAGACAACACCGCCACGTACTCTAACAAGATCTGTTAGCCAATCGCCGTTGACGCAAGAAAAACGAAGCTCAGAAAAACATGCTGCCAATCAACTTCTTGTGGAATAGATCTGATCTATTATTTCTACAATAAGTTTTTGTCTATAAAGTGCCCTCACGGCATCTCTAAAAACTTACTCGACGAAAGCCCTAAAGACTAGTTGCGTTAGCCTAAGCCTCTCCCTGCTTTTATAGGGCAACGTCCCTAATCATGTTCGATTCAAACACGAACACAACACCTAATCTCTCCCTCGAATCAAGGACCTGAAACCCTTTCCTAACATGGGTTTTATTCAAACTCTATCCTTCCAGCGACACGGACTCTATCCGTAACAATCCAAACTCAACATGCGATGAAGCCTCTAGAATATCCCCTCTCGTAGCTCCATCTTGCTTCCCATCCTCAATCTCCACGTGCTCCAGTGTTAACCTAACTATCAATCAGAAAATCGTACAATTATCGAGTACGACCAGTAAAATCCACGACTATCAAAATCACTGAAGTTATGACCATATAAAAGTATTGTAGCTATGATTATCTTCAGTGTTCGATCTATCTTGATTGTGGTTGAGTTGCCGTGGTCATAGTCGTGCATGGTCAAAGTCAAATTGCCATGGTCGTAAATCCATACGTGGTCATAAAGCCATACGTGGTCGTAAAGCCATACATGATCGTAAACCCATACGTGGTCGTAAAATCGTGCGTGGTCATAAATGACACCGTGGTCATAAACACCTCGTGTACGAAGTTTTCCGTGGTTGAAACTAAACGGTGTTGAAGTTGGATGTGGTCGGAAAGTGTTGAAGCCGAACGTGGTCGAAAAGCGTTGAAGCCTGCTGAAGCTGGTCGAAACACTTAAAGAAGCAAAAACCACTCGGAAAGAACCAAAACCGCTCAAACTTAAAATCTTTGACTACGAACACCCGATACTTTCACAAACATAAATTCTAAAG
The DNA here is from genome assembly GCA_036346245.1 of Bonia amplexicaulis. NCBI lineage: Eukaryota > Viridiplantae > Streptophyta > Magnoliopsida > Poales > Poaceae > Bonia > Bonia amplexicaulis. The sequence continues at coordinate 51,177 of JAYGGG010000316.1, read as the reverse complement.
TAATTCAAATTTCAATTATTCATCATTATTTTTAATCACGACCATCCACATGGTCTAACAATCTCCCACTTGATAGATACATTGACAACACCTCGAAAAACACTCAAACGAAAGAATTTACAATTAGTGAAAAAATTTACGATCCAAAACAACAAGTATATGAGACAACCGACCACACACACAACCAAACGAGAACCAACCTAGAGAACTTGCAGAACAAATCTCTTCCAGAGCAAATCTCCCCCCTTTCTTCTACTTTTCTCTTCCTTTGGCAATGAAATCATCAAGGGCTCAAAGTGGGAATAATTTTAAAAGGCATCGAGCGAATAGAGATCAAGAAGCTCTGTAGACTGTATAGGTCACTTTGCACTGATTAAAATTTTTGACCAAGCCAACAATATGAGTAGAGCTATCTAGATCACATAAAATCATATATCATATATCAATATCAAAACTAATCTTTTAGCACAATTAAGCATTTTAGATCAATGACATGCATCTCATCAATGACTAAAACGATTATAAAGAGCACAATGAGATACCACAACGAAATGTCAAAGCCTAAATTTGAAGCAAACATTAAATATAGATGAGCTAGCAGTCTTACATAACAACCTATTGCTCCACACACGATTCTTAGACATGTGGTATGATTGTAGCATACTTCATTTTCATGACACATGCTTAAAGCAAACTTCTTTTAAGTGGTGGAATGCTTGAAGCAAACATCTTTTCAATCTTCTCATTTTCAATTCTCATTTTACATCTGTTGTGGCTACTTACCAAACAGTAAAGTAGGAGAGTAGTGGAGTGGATGAGATGGATGGACAATGCTTGCCTTTCCCAATATACAGGGCATGTATATATATTCCATGAAGCGTATTTTACAATCCTACCCTTACATGCATGTACCCTCCATAGGGGTATCTATGTCATTACACAAGTCCCATTTTGGGCTTTACAAATCTTTAACAGGCCGGATGGGCTTAGGTGGGGGCCACCCCTACTCAACACCATTTGTATGATATTACTTGGAGAATCTCAATTTTTTATAACATGCCAACCTTAGTGAACATAAAATATTGCAATATGAACCATGCGAGCCTCAAAGCCAAGATTTAAAAAAGGATTCACGATTAAGCTAATCCTTTTAGATGAGCATCGCAAAGTACTACCAATAATCGGTCTAGTCAAAGTCTTTTGCCATGTCATGCTTTAGCTCAAATGTAGCAATTTTAATTATAGCCAGCTATGACCAAAGCTACACAACATATGAGTGAATATGATACAGAGAGCTCCACTACTCATTTGATTTCAATGGCTTGATCTCAATAAATTATATGACAGGTATAATAAACAAAGCTCCTGACACCTCTTTAAAGAACAAGCTCCTCCTCAGAATAATCCCATCTCCCTCAGCAAAAGGGCCAAAAGAAGAAACAAGCAGTTGAGAGAAAAAGATCAATTTTAGAAAGAACTCAAAGACCACTGTTGTAGGGGTGGCCCCCACCTAAGCCCAATCGGCCTGCTAGGACGCAGCAAGGTCCAAGATGGGACATGTACAATGGCATATATACCCCTATGGAGGTTATTCGGATGTAAGGGTATAATTGTAAAGTGTTCCCCATGTAACCATATATATGTATGGAATCCAAGAGGGAAAAACCCTATGAGGGCATTGTTCACCTACTCTCCACTACCATCTCTCTTTCTGTTTGACCAGTAGCAACAACAATTGGCGCCGTCCGTGGGGAAGGATAGGAGCAAGCCTCAAGATCCAAAGAAGGATGGCACCAAGAAAAGCTTCATCGATAGAGGCGAGGAAGGGAAGCACGACGGAGCCTCGCGTCAACACCAGGGCCTTGGCACTAGAAGCCGCGGGCGCGGACAACGACGCGGTCGTGGCCGCAGCGAACGTCGACACCCGTCGCGCGACCATCGACCCCACCACCACTGGCGCGACGACTGGCACCGACCTTGCTACGGCTGGCGCGACGGCAGACGCCACCGCCGACGCTGTGGGAGTGGCAAGCGGTTCTGACGGTAACGCCGGCCCTGCCGCCGACCTCCGAGCCCACCGTGCCGATGCATCGGGCGACCCAGGAGTGCAGGCCATGGTCCACGCGCCCCCGACGACACGAACGAGGGCGCCAACCACCCCACCTGCACCGATAGCCGAGAGGGCTTTGCTGACGGCCATCGACACGCTTTGACAGGAGCTAGCGGACCTCCGGGAGCCGTGCGAGATATGCAAAAGGCCAGGAGTCAGCAGACCCCCACTGGTGGACGCGCCGGAGCCCACGCCAGAGTGGGTCGATAGTCGTGACGCCCCCACATCCAGCCGCGTCCCTCTGCGGCGCGTGGACCCGGAGTCCCCTCTCTCGGCAGGCCTGCAGCAGTCGCCGTGGCCATAGGACTTCATGTTCCCCAGTGCCATCGAGGCGTACAAAGGCGACACGGACCCCCGGGAGTTCGTACGTGTGTATGAAACCGTCATCAAAGCCGCAGACGGAGACGACACCACAAAGGCGAAGGGCTTACCTCTCACGTTGCAGGGAGTGGCACTCTCTTGGTTTTCTACCATCGAGCCAAACTCCATCTACGCATGGGAGCAGATCCGCGACCGCCTTTATAACAACTTTCAAGGGAACTACATCGAACACGTCGACGCGGATCAACTCTTTGCGGTCAAGCAGAAGCCCGCCGAGAGCCTCCAGGAATACTTTAAGCACTTCGTGAAAGTCCGCTGTCAGGTTAATGACATCAACGAGACAACCATCATTAACGCAGCTATACAGGGTATCTGCCCGGCGCCGCTGGCCGAGTACAACGCGCGAAAACCAATCAAAACCGAGGCGACGAGCGGCCCAACCGGGTGGAGATTGCGGCAAGAGGAAGTTTGTTTAAGGAAGGCTCCCTGAAGGGCAAGCGCAGGCAAGAACCGCTCGAGGAGACCTCCCAGCACACAAACACTGCAAATGACTGGTCTAAACGCGGCAAACAGAAGTCCCGACGACCTCGCTACGTCTTCGACCGCGGCGGCAGAGCCCGTCGGGCCGGGCGCGGGGGCGGCCGGGCCGCGAGGAGGTGACCCGCGCGGAACACGATGACCCGCACCGTACCCAGTGGTGTTACATGGTCGGGGCGGCCATGACACGCGCGTGTACACCACCATCGCAGCACTCCGGCAGAACGTGCCTAGGGATAAAAACCCCGAGGTGCGACCACCCATAGTGGCCCACGTCCAGCATCCCCCGGAAGGCCAGGTGCTACGGCACCACGAGGACCCGCCGCGGATCCAAGCCCATATGCACCAAGCTCAGGAGGGCCTCCTGCGAATCCAAGCTCCAGAGGGAGCCCAGCGCAGGTGTAACACCCCAGGACCCACATTACCCTGGGATGCTACTAAAACTGCTCTACAACTAGCCAATTTACAAGTTAAATTAAACTGGTGACATTTAATTCACAGGATAATATAAGCGGAAGCATAACATCTAGGAAATAACAGAATAATGAGAACAATTTAATATTCATAATCAACTTAAACATTAATAACCAAAGGAACGGTTCCAAATTAACATTAATAAGATGAAACAATCATCCACAGGATAGATAAGCAAAGACTAGAGTTCATTCGACTTTATTTCAATATTAAAACAAAATCCATGTGCATCAATGTGGTGCTGCTCTACCCTTCCCAATGCATGCTCAAAGTCCACCTGTAGGGTGGAGGAAACAAGGGTGAGATAAAATAAAAATTTAACAAGTTATTCAAACTACAAACAATTATACATCATCATTTATAATTCCATACAACCACAACTACAATTCATGTCACAGTTAATAAATTACCACAAACCTCTATGAATCATACCTCTTCAATTTCAGATTTAATTAACATATGAGTGCGGTCAATTTATCCTCTATTAAATGCAAAAGAAACATTTAATCTTTCATAATCACAATAGATTAAACACCAACATTTAATCTTTCACAATTAACAATGTTTATATTCTCAACCTCAAAACACTATCAATGATGGTAAAGTATTAGCAAATAAATCTTGTTTGACTACTTTAAAACCTCAACCACTACCACTACCAAAGGCAATAAAACATATGTATGGTTTACTTCAATACATTATTATTTCTCACATGCACATTTGCTATCAGCAATTAATATATATGAGAAAAGAATTTCATGCCACAAACACAACCCTTACCATACACACGGAACGAATCCCATTCCACGACCACAACCACAATCCTCATACCACAAATAGCTCTCAAGAGCCAATTCCATAATACAACAATGAAGTTGAATATTCCACAAAAATAACTTCACCACAACATATTGCATATGAATGCAAAATGACATATGAATGCAGTCATTTAACAACAATTAAATGCATATGAATGCTCATGCTATCTTCACTTCACTCTTTCCAAGGCAAGGAATTGCTTCCCGCGGGAGAAGATGTGCATCGTATAACGACAATATATGATGTTGTACCGGTACGGTCGCGGCATTTACGGCGACATCCATACATGCAAATAACATGATATGATATGAATGATATCCACACTATAACATTAAGCAAGAATTCAACATGTCTACTAGCAAAATTATCAACATAGCAATTGATAAATATTTGCTACCATCCCACAATTAAAAATATAATGCAATCATGGCATAATATATCAAGTTACGATAATAATGTAAATTGCAAGTAGAAGGAATAACAAGTTAAACGGTAGCAACCACCGCTACATTCACTTGCCTCAAACCGACGAAGCGAAGCAAATATCAAGAACGCTCGGGACAAGACCACCGGTCCAAAAGGCATCTCTCAGCACCAAGCCACAGCATACAATCATGACAAAAATATTAAAGGCGTTGCTAAACCCCGAACCCGCATAAACTCTCCTACGCTCAGCAAAACAGCAAAAACCCTTCTGCAGCAGTGCTGCTTCACAATTTCGTATCTTTAAAAATAATGATCCAAATACAGCAAACAATACCTCTCCGGATTCATTACTTAAAAATCTACAATTTTCATGTAGAACATCTATTTGTATTCTGATCATAGCTAGATGTAATTTAATGCCCTAAACAGAGGAAACCCTCTGATCTGGCAGACTGGACAGCGAAACTAAATCGTGTCCCAATGACAGTACAGGGGTCTAAAAATTATGCAAATTATACAACAACTAGATCTCTGAATTATCTACAAATGTCTCAATTACGGCCATGACCATAAAAATCAATTACTATTTTTAAATCCTGTATCACCGTCGGACTGTACCAATCTGTCCGCCTGACGGACAGCGGTATTACCGACTCCGTATCTCCCAGATCTCACGGCAAAATAATCCGACAACAATACAGAAGACGCATCTAGAAATCCTCTACAACTTTCCTTTTGGGAAGACCCGTAGGAAAAATCGTTTACTAGCTCAAATCCGCGAGGACAGATGCGCTGCGCGAATCAATCTACAGGCAGACAACAACTAATCTCTAATCGGGCAATTAATCTATTAACTACCATCAAATTCCATGCCAAGAACCCTAATTGTTCATAAAAACAGAGGGTTTGGGATGAAGAAAAATTACCTAGATGATGGATCACCCCTTTTTTTCCTCCTCTTCTTCTTCTCCTTCCTTCTCCTTCCTTCTCCTTTCTTCTCCCTGGCAGCAGCAGCACTTGGGGCACCAATGGCAACAAGAGGGGAAGGGGAGGCGCCAAAGGGTGGGGTGGCGGCTGTGGGGTGGAAAGAGGAGGGGCCAAGGAGGGTTTATAAAAGGGTTGCTAGGGTTTGGGAGGGGTACGGGCACCCATTTGGGCTGGCTAACCCAAAGCGGCTAGCCCACCACTCCAGACAGCCCAAAACATCCAAATTAATTATTTTAATATATTTAATTTATTTTACAATGTTCTATAATTCATATTTTTCCCTTCCCGCGTTTTACCGAAAACCGGCGATTCCGCGATTGTTTAAAAAAACTTACGCCGGCGATTCTGCGATTGTTTAAAAAACTTACGCCGTACCGACGTTCAGGATATTACACTTAATATGTTATTTAAGTGAGTTTCTTGCTACATCTTGTTATTGACAAAAGCTCGGATCACCATTTCTGTGCGGAAACCTATGTGCACCATACTTTTTCCTTGGAAAGAAATCGTTGCTAACAATCACCAACTTAATTGTGAGCCGTCCTGATTGCTGTGTCGATGACCCAGCCCAATTCATGTGTATTCAGTAGAATATCTAAAATTGTTAGTACAAAAACCATTATATATAAAGTATAATACATATGTATACTAGTAGTTGGGTTAAATTTGTTCTATTCACACCCAGTTAACCCAAATTGATGTCAGATCCTTTTGGCCCATTTCCCCCTCCCATCGACACTGGCCTAGACCCACTGTCATCCTGTTCATACCCAATTATGAGATCGTGTCTCACTCAGTCTCTCCTCTCTTCATCTAGCGTCCGATCGTCTCTCCATCTCTCGGAACTTGGCTAGCGCCTAGTAGCGATGGGTGTCTGTGCCCCTGATTCTAGTCTTCTGGAGGCGGCATAAGTGGCAAGGGGGCTAGAGGCTGTGCAGGTGGCAGGAGCGCTGGAGGCCGGAGTGGTCACCGCCAGCGAACACCGCCGCACTACAGAATGCAGACCTTTGGGCAGGTTCATCCTCTCGGCTGGACGACCCCATCTTTGTAGAATCTACATGCGTAGATGGTAGATCTGCTCTACTTGTGTGCCCCTAGAGTTTGTAGTTTTGTATTTCCGAGTTAAGTGGATGATAGATCCGTGGATGATTGAATGGATTTGGATTTGGTATATGTTTCTTCTTTGTTTCACTTTTGGTGCTTACATCTTGTTTAGATGTAGTGGATTACTGGATTTGGCTCAGTTATCTTTAAATTAGTGGTTATGTCTTATGAATTGAAATTCATGTTCTCCACATCTTTAAGTCTGAGTAGCCTATATCTATATGTCAAGTATTTCAGAGGTGTGAGCTACTGAGCTTCACGTCATGTCTTCATCTATGTTATTTTCTGTGAATCTGTGAAATAAGATCCTTAGCAGCAGGCGAATTATCGCTTATGAATTATTGAAATACATATTCTCCACCTCTTACATGTGATTCTGTGAATAAATACCAAGTATTTCACAAGTGTGAACAAATAGTTTCAAGTTGATTTTCACTATCCTGATGTGAATAGTAAATATAGATAGTTTCAAAAGAGACAATAGGACCTAAGTGGAATTGCATATTAGTGGAACTAATTGTAGTCTTTCAATCGGTTCCAAGGCACAAAGAATCATCGAGTTAATTTGTGATTTTTAATTATTTTTTAATTTATTTATATTATTTGAGACGTTGTCCCTAGTATGAATATTTGTACTTTAATTTTCGCTATTGTGGACTTTTATGTATTCTATAGAACAATACTTTTGTAATTTTAAATATCCATTCTAAAATTTCTAGGTCCGCCCTGATCTCAAGGATGCGATCTTGTAACCTAGCTAGCTTAAGTTACGGACTCAGACCAACTCTCCATTCACCCAAAACAAGAAAATTAACCCTTCCAAAAGAGGAGAATCAACTGAACTGCGAGGGCTACACGAACTACACCTGACAAGATGTACACTCTTCTTTGAAAGTTGGCAACTATTCTGTAAAACGAATCGTTGGTACGCCGTGATTGTGAGTTATGACATCTAGGCAAGAAGAAGCTAGCTTACATGATGTTACTCCTTGGTTGCCAGTAGCTAGCTTATTTTATGCGGATTCCTACGACTGTAGATGCATGGTCAATGTCCGAGTGATGGACGCATGCAAGTGGTGAAAGCTTGGCATTCCTACTCTGTTTGGAAGAAGGCATTGTTTGGGCTCCGGAGGCATATTCTCCTGGTGAAGTGGACATCACGAGTCAAGTCTTCGCGTTTGATTTTCTTTGGGACGCTGATGAGTGCGAATTGCTGGCTGTGGCGTGGTGGGAAAGTATTTGTCCACGCTTTGCTGCGGCTTACTTCAGGTCTACTGCTCATAGATTTGTTATCTTCTGTGTTGGGAGTCTAGCCATATATATACTTGAACTGTCATTCCTTTTAACAATATTTGTGCATGTTTATTTGTGGTAGTCATAACTCGTACGGTCCTTTCTTGACATGGGACAAGACAAGCTTGCGATTCAAAGCGTGCGTACTCTTCCATCTTTATATTAGATCGACGTACCTTTAGTAACCTTCTATATTTATATTTGATTGACATCTCTTGTAATCTTTCATATTTATAGTAGATTGGTTTGATCTTCAAGTTATATTGTACTCTGTATATACCCTCTACAAAGTTCAAGTAATATATTCATCAATTATTCCAGTTATTCTATCTTGCTACATGGTATCAGAGTGGGTTCACATCTGGGCCTGGTTGTAGCTACCACCAAATTCTGCAGGGCATCGCCCGTGGAAGAGATGATTCAATCTCCACAATTTAATATCCTAGGGTTGTGCAAAACATTGTAGATAGACGGCCTTCTTTCTTCCTCATCGATCAGTAGATCGGTTTTGTGCTCCAAATCCCACCGCCGTGCGCCACCTCCTTGCCGGATCCATTCTCCCAAGGTTGTCATAATCTCAATTCTGTCATACGATCCAAGATTGACTAGACCGATCTGATTCTATAGTAGAATCTTAATATTCTATTGTTGTATTATAAATAATTACTACCCAAACTTTTGTAGGATCATGATCAAAATTTTCATATAATCCTACTTGATTCTATCGATCGAATTGTTGTATTATAAATAACTACTTGTATACTTTCTTGTAATTGAAAATTTTAACTTTTATCTATTTAATTATGTTCACTATAATTATCATAAAGTAACACATGATCTTACATTTACTCTATAATTTGTAAAGAAAAGTTCAAAAGACATAATTTTAAAAATGTAGTAGTGTTATGATACACTGTCGTCTTTTAAAATGTTTCTTTGGTAGAATTAGTTAAGATCTTATATTCTACACCGATCCTACTATTTCTGATCCTACCAAAAAACCTCCTATCCGATTCAGGATCATGATTCTAACAACCTTGCGCACTCTCCGCCGTCGAATTCGGGATCCCCTTCGGCCGCTGCCATCTCCAGTGGCAGTCTGCCGCAGCTCCTAGGTGGGGGCGAACAGAAGGACGCCAACACCGATGGAGATGGGCGTGGCCCTCGTCTCTCCCGCGCTCTGTAGCATTGAGGACATCTTCAATGATCTCTTCGTTGGCTCGGGTCGCCGGAGGGAGGAGAGGGGGCGGCCTTCGATTTGGCATGGCTGATGTCCTTCTGCCATGGTAGAACTGCCATGGTCGGTCTACCATGGTCGACCTAATGTGGTCAACTGCCGTGGTCGATGTCCTTCTGCCATGGTTGACCTACCACTGTCGACATACTTTTGCCATGGCCGAGATGTCGTGGTCGATGTCCTTCAGTTGTGGCCGAGCTGCCATGGTCAACGTCCTTCTGTTGTGGCCTTGATCTATCATGGTCGATGTCCTTCTGCCGTGGTCAACCTGGCGTGGTCAACCTGCCATTATTGACGTCCTTCTGCCATGGCTGACCTACCATAGTCGACGTCCTTCTGTCATGGCCGACATGCTGTGGTGGACCTGCTGTGGGCGATCCATGGTCGACATCCTTCTGTCTTGGTCGATCTATCGTGGTTGATGTTCCCATGTTGTGGTTGAGCTGGCGTGGTAGACGTCCTTCTGCCGTGGTTGACGTCGATCTGCCATGGTCGAGCTGCCGTGGCCAATCTATGGTGGCCGAGCTACCGTGGTCGATTTGCGTGGTAGATGTCCTTCTGCCGTGGTCGATCTACCAAGGTTAATGTCCTTGTACTATGGCTGACCTGCTGTGGTCGACGTCCTTCTACCGTGGCCGATATGCCATGTTGGACCGATTGTGCGTGATCCATGGTTGACGTCCTTCCATCATGGTTGACCTATTGTGGTCGACGTCCTTCTGTCGTAGTCAACCTGCTATGGGTTGATCTTTCATGGTCGACGTCCTTGTGTCGTGGTTGATCTGCCATGGTCGACATGCCGTGGTACACCTGCTGTGGGCGATCTGTGATCGATGTCCTTCTGTCGTGGTTGATCTATCGTGGTCGACGTACTTCTGTCGTGGTCGATCTATCGTAGTCGAATGCTATGATTGACATGTCGTGGTTGAGCTAGCTTGGTCGACGTCCTTCTGCCATGGTCGGTGTCCTTCTGTTGTGGTCGACTTGTGTAGGATCGAATAGTACAATTAGAGGGTGAATGATTATCATTGCATTTTGATGTCTCCTGACAATCGATGATAGTTTCAACCGCTTGAGTATTAATCACCTGATCGAATGCCCAGCGCACTTCAAGCAAATTAAAAACTAGATTGATTCAAGATTATCTTTATTGCTGGAATCTTGTGAATTGATAAAATGCCCTCACAAGCACCCCTAAAACTCTAGCACAAAAAGCCACGCCAAAGCCACAGCTAAAACACCTAGCATTCCCTTGCTTTTAGATGCTAGAACACTAAACTTTGTTCACCTCAAACACGGACACCAAGTCCTATTTCTTTCGAAAATCAAGGGATCCAAAACCCTTCTAAACATGGGTTTTCCAAATCTCTAATCCTTCCTATTATAGACTTCTTTCATAAAGTTTCCATCTCACCACGTGACAAAGCCTCTAGGACAGCACCTCCTGTATCTTCATCATGCATCGTTCTCCCGTATCTTCTCCACACATCACCACCTTTGATCTCCACCTGCTCCAGCATGAACCTGACCACCTAGCATGACATCCTTGACCATTTGGACCTTTAGATCTCCCTATCCTAGTCCTGGTCCTCCTCGGCATCGGCCATGACCGTCTCTATGCCAACCTGTACATACAAAGACCAAATAAACTTTCTCCCAGCACATGTTCTTTCCAACTTGACTGACATTAACCCACACACTCGTATCACACCCTTATCCATCTATTAATATCAACCAGATCAGTCATAACCACAAATTACATCGCTCTCCAGAAATCGGCCTCAGACTTCTCATTACGACCACTAGCTCATCAAGTACTCGAAAACAATAAGTATTCGGGTATTACAATTGCTTCACTCAGAAACACTTGGAAACCACAAGTACCGCTACTGACCATCAAATAACACAAAAACATCGAGTACCGATTACCGAGTACCGATCATGTACTATATCGTCGTCAATCGCTACGACCACCGAGCACCTACCTCGTATTGTAGCAAAGCCCACCGATCACGACCTCCATGAACAGATCAGTCAATCACTGACCCAATCACGAGTACTTGAGGTACTCGAAGATCATAAGAATTAAAGCACTCATACCAACCATGAAGTCTACGAGTACCGACAGTGAAGCCTACGGTAACCGATTATGAAGCCTTCGACTACAGATTGTGAGGTCTATGACAACCGATCAAAAAGCCTAAAACAATGACAGCAGACCACAAAGTCTATGAGTATCAACTATCGATCAGTAAAATCTTTGACCATCGAGTACCGACCAGTAAAGTCTATGATTATTGAGTATCGACTAGGTACTATAGTTATGACCATGGAAAAGTACTATAGCTACGACCATCAATTGGTTTTTGTAGTAGATGACCTTATGACCTTTGATCAATTCATTATGGTAAGACCGGTTCACTGTTGCTTACGACATGTTAAATGTTCGAGATCAAAATCTATGATTACCTGCATGGTTTTTCTACCGTGGTTGAAACAACATGGTCGATTCACCATGGTCAAAGCCGGATGTGGTAGAAGTTGTGCGTAGTCGAAGTTTGCTATGATCAAAACGGACGTGGTCAAAGTTGAACATTGTCGAAGTCACTAGCAGTCGAAGTTGGACGTGGTTGAAGTCTACCATTCGAAACACTCAACAAAAGGCTGTTCAGACCACCGACTACCAAGAATGGTCGAAGCCAGCCAGTCAGATCGCCCAATACAAAGCGATCAGACCATTAAACCTGAGATCCAGTTTTACAAAGACACACCAACCGAAACTTACCCAAACACAAATTCCAATGCAACCCAATGTCAATTATTCATCATCACTAAATGCATGACCACCACATGGTCTAACAATCTCCCCTTGATGAATACATTGACAATACCACATAAGTGCCTGGATAAGAGAATTTGCATAGGAAAAGAACCCAAAAGCCCTAGACCACGCCAAGAAGAGCACAAACAACGTAGAAAGCACAGAAAAGCTTAGAAAACTCAAAAAACTCTCCCTCAACTCTAGAGAATGATTTTGTTTTAATTTTTCCTTCTCCCTACACAATCAGAAAATCAAAAAATTCTCCTAATTTCCCCCTTTGTCAATGAAATCATCAGGAGCTCCAGAGAAGATAGTCCTAAAAAGGAGCAAAAGGGAGTAAACTACCAGAAGCTTTATAGATTATTCAAGTCACTTTGCATTGATTTAAGAGTGTGTCTGTTGTGGTTATAGACCAAACAGGGAGAGAGAGATGTGGTAGTGGAGAGTTAGGTGAGCAATGCTTAGGGTTTCCCTCATGGCCTGGACAGTACATATATTCACATGGGGAGTGTTTTACAATTGCACCCTTACACTCTGGTATCCCTCCCAGGGGTATTTATGTCATTATACATGTCCCATTTTGGGCCTTACAACCTCCTAACAGGTCGGCTGGGCTTAGGTGGGGGCCACCCTTACAACAGGAGCCTCTCATGGTGAAGGGCTTCACAGTCGAAGCCATGTTGCCGAGCCATTTGGCCCCCTTCGTCCCCGCAGCTTGTGAACTTCTGTATTGTTGAATAGAGCCTCATTGTTTGGTGTAGTCTCCGCCCCCGCGCGGGGGATACAGCGCTGAGCGGGATGCCGAAGCCGTCCTTGACCATGGGGCCCTTCGGAAGCAGAGTGGAAGTCGAAGTGGAGACGGGCTCATGCTACGGACACGCCGAGGCACGGGGCAGGTCAAGGTCCCGTGCAACGTGGCGGAGAGCCGAATGCGGGGGTCTCTGCACGGAGACGGGTCTAAAGCTAGCTCATCGCGGAGGTACTTTTCGAGGTCACGTTAAAGAGGCGGAGTCGACACGTGACCCGACAGCTTCGCGGTCCGAAACGACGTCTTAATGGTGGCGAGAATTGCGTCGACCCCTGACATGTTAGGGGCGGTCTGCGCAGTCGTACGCGCTATCCCGATGCAAAGGTACACACGCCGGGACGCGATTGGCGCGTCATGGGCTGTCAGCGACTGCGATCGGCACCCGCTGACTACCAGGGTTGCACTTCCCGATCTGGGGAGCCGAACCGCTGGGTTTCCACCGGTTGCGTTTCCGATCGTGGGAAGGTAAGGGGGCTTTATAAAGCGTTGCCATCGGCATGCGAGCATTGTTCTTGGTTGCTCATTTGCCGTGCTTTGCTCTCTTTTCTCCTCACTTGCTGGCACAATCTGCACCTGCTCCTGCTCTTCTAGCCTTCTACTTTGGAGGAAAATGGCTCACCGCGAAGATCCCGCTTGCAGGCTCAGTGGGAGCGCCTCGTCTAGCCAGCGCAGTTTGTCGCCGCCACCGGCTGAATACGCTCTGGTGGTTGGCGAGCCGCCGCAGGTCGACAAGCAGTGTGACGCTCCGGAGAAGTCGGGAGGCCACTGCTCCCGTGTGCTAGGGCGAAGTCTCGCTAAAGAGGAGATGATCCAGACTCTCCTTCGGGAAAACAAACTGGAGGACCGTGCAGGGGTTCGCTTGCCTAGCCGTGACAAGACATAGCCGCATCTAGATGAGTCGAGGCGATTGTCTTCGTTGCGTTTTTCGAGGCTGGGCTTCGGATACCTGCAACGCTCTTCATCGGCGAGGTCCCGGGGGTTTATGGGTTGGAGCTAGCGTTGCTGACCCCGAACGCGATAGTTCGCCTGGCTGTTTATGTTTGGGCGGCGCGAACAGAAGGTGTCTGTGCCAGTGCAAACCTATTCGCCCTTCTTCATGACGCCGCCGGTACCAAGAAGGTAGAAGGGGGTCCGTCGAACTGAGTGTCAACTTTGGGTTGAGGTCGCAGTGCATGAAGCTCTTCCCTTTGCTGGCGACACGAGGGAAGTAGGAGTCCGGCTGGATGCGACGGTGGTTCTACCACTACGTGACGAGTGCCAACGATCTTCGGTGCCGAGGACAGCCAATATCTTTCAACAGCTCACCGGGGGTAAGGCCGAAGGGCGATGACAAACAGAAGTCGCGGAGGCTTGCCGGTATCGCCCTCTGGTTCAGCATGCGTGACCTCGCCGAGGAGTTCACCATGTACGGGGTGGCGCCACTTTTCCGGCGGTGGAAGCACGAGTGAGGTCGCACCCGGCGAGATGGCGTTCGCCCAACTGTATCTTCCCTTCCGAAGCCCGCCGCTCCTTGTAAGTTCTTCGGTCATAGGCTGCATACGCATACATGCATTCATGTGACCTTTTGTGAGCAATGCCTCACTTTTGCGTGTAGGGTCCCTACTGGAGGATGCAGAGCGCGCAGTAGTTGCATTCCTTGGGCCATACATGGCCAAGGAGCACGAGCTACGTGAAGCCGCAACCGCCCCGACGTAGCTAGGGCGAATAAACCGGGTATGCAAAGCCCTGAACATCCCTATGCCAGAGCGCGTGATACCGGCGCCAGTCTGAGCTTGTCTCCGCGATGGCGTTGGCAGGGTGGGGGCGTCTCCTTCCCGGCGCAGAGCTCGGTCTGATGCCGCCGCATCCAGCTCGTCGGTCGTATCTCTGGTGGGTACCGCTGAGACCGAGGGTATGATCGGCGTCGGGTTCGAACCCACCAGATCGGAGGAGCACGCTGCCCCCAGTGAGGGGCCTTGGCGGCGCCGAGGAGACGGGCCATGACGCCGACTCTCCGGAGGACGAGGCCTCGTCGCATGTACCTACCGACGAGGGCTTATTGCCTGTTGCGGTCGTCGCCAAAATCCCCAAGGGCGAAGCGCCCCCGGATACAATCACCCCCTTCAAAGAACGGGTTCAACGTGGCGGGTCGCCAATGACTTGGTGTCCGACGGGGAAGCCCTCTGAGCCGAGGGGGAACTCGATGCCCCACGCAGATAACCCCCACGGACCGGGTCTGGGTAGGGCAGACACATGCCCGTGCGTCGGTTGAGGATATCGAAGGTAGGCGCCATTCTTTCTCCCCCTGCAATTTCGCGAAGCTCTCTCCGATTTGCTCGCTCATTCCGTCGTCAACATCAGGCGACGGCGACGGTCGTGAAGTCCCCAGTCTTCCTGCCCAGGACATGATGTCCGCGCTGGTGCTGTCAAAGTCTCCATCGTGGAGGCTCAACGGCCGGGTATCTCCGACTTCATGCCTCGGCCGGAGATATTTCGGGTCCTTCATTAGGTCGCGGAGTGCACCGACTCCAACCTAGATCGGTGGGCACTGTCGAGGTGCGGGTCCGAGCTCCTGGCGGGTGCGCTAGAGGCCTCGGAGATGAAGGTAGGTGCTTAGGTTCCCTACTCACGCCGTTGTCGAGGGCTATACTGACACACGCACTTTTGCAGACCCTTGCACTCTGCCGAGCCTTGGAGGAGGTGCGCATCCGCGAGCGGAGGGTGCTGGAAAACCAGCTCCGAGCTGCCGAAGAGGCTTATGCCGTCAAGGACGAGCGCATCCGCTTGCTGGAGGCGGAAAGTGCAAGGGTGGTCTCCGATGCGCAGACTCTCACTGCGAAGGCACATTGCGCAGCGGCGGAGGTGCAACATGTCGCGGCGGCGACGGAGCGCGATGGCTTGCTCCGGCAGATTGCAGCGCTGGAGGAGGAGAAGGCCCAGCTCGCCGAATCTTTTGAGGAGAGAAACCGGACGCTGGGAGACGTGTCGGTGGCGGCGTGGGGTGCGATGGAGTCCTTGGAGAGGGCCCTTACGGACCTTATCGTCGATGTGCCGAACCTAACGTTCGGTGTAACACCCCAGCCAAGAAATGACCTGGAAACAATGATAACTAAATACATTATACAAAATTTCGGCAGAACCTCCTTTGTTTAAATGTCTAAACCAGAGATTCTCAACAAGCAATATTAATAAGAAATGACTGTCATCAAGTAATATGATCAAGACTAGGCAAAATTGACTAAAGATTACTAGAACAACCATAGTTATAATATCTAGATAAAGAACAGGAGCATCATAAAAAGAAGCCTAATCCTTTAATACAATTTAAACCCAACAAGCAATAATCAACTATTACTTAATTAGTTCATGCATCTAATATTTAATTTTATTCCTTTCTTTCCATTGTGGGTAGATCGTGCAAAATGCAACAATACTAATATTTTCTTTTCCCCATGCATGCCAATCTCATAAAGGTACCTAAAAAAACAACAAACAACAAGAGTGAGTCCAACGACTCAGCAAATATAATAGATGGTAACCAGAACATACATGAACATCACTTCATAAATCCTTTCAACAACAACTCATATAAATCATGCTATGCAATATGATGAACAATATCTTTATCTCTTTCTCTTTGTGCATTTTACTGGTAATGCAAAGTGTGCATCCGTCGATGCACACCCATGCTATACCTATCCGGCATGCAGGACCAATTGCCCATACTCCACAAGTATGGGGACCTTTAGCCCGTCATCAACATGACAGGGTCCTCAGCAAATACTTGGTCATCACGTGACCAAGTCTTCAATAAATCAACATGATCCATATGATCCATATGTGTGAATGTCTCAATTAAATAAAAACTTGCATCTACAATATCTATTTACAAGAAATACTCATGACCACCATAATTTGCGATCAACCATAAACATTACCAATACACCTTTACCACAACCATGAACACAAATACTCACAATATAGATCAAACATTGACACTCCACAATATCAATTTAAACCATCATTATACTTGCCTTTACCGAAGGAGCAAAGGGATCAAGCACGATTAGGAGCGAAGCCACCTATTCACAAGGCACCACTCAGCACAAAACCATAATACAATATTCACAACTGAGAAGTAAACGCCTCTATGCCCAAAACCCGCAACTCCCTCTCCGCTTAACGGTTCTACACTCTGTCCATTGCGTAGCAGTCATTGCTAATTTTTTGTATCTTTAACAATATTAATCCATTCACAACAAATGATATATTTCTGGATTCCTCACTTAAATACCTTCACTTTTCTGTAGATCACATATTTTTATTTTGATCCTAGCAAGGTGTAACTTAATGCATAAAATGAGGATGTTCTTTGTTCGGCAATCGTGGCAGCAGATTCTAACGCGTCCCAACCACAGTGTAAGGCTTTAAAAATTATGATTTTATACAGTAGTTAGATTACTAAATTCCCTATATTTTTCTCAATTGTGACCAAAAACATAAAAATCATCTACTACTCCTAAATCACACTTGAACAGCGATCTACCCCAATCTGCACCCCTGACAGACAACGATATTCCCGACTCTGCTGCGCCCAAATCCCGTGGCCTAAAATTCTGGAAACTTTACAGAAAAATCGTTTTGTAGGTCTAAATTATGCAAACAATGTGACTGCTGGATTGATCTCGATGACAATGAAATTCCCTAACTAGGAAATCTAATTGCTTATCCCCCACCAATTCTTAGGTTAAGAACCCTAATTACAGCAATAACAGAGGGATTTGAGATGAGGGAGAGTTACTTAGAGGATCCCCTTGGAATCACCCATCTTCTTCTCCTTCTTCCTCCTTCCTTTCTTCTCCTTCCCTCCCTTCTTCTTCCTTCCTTCTCGCTTTCTCCTAGCACCAAGGGACAGCCATGGGGAAGAGGTGGAGGCGCAAGGGGAGAGGGGAGGTGCGGTCAGGGGGAGAGGAGGGGGAGTAGGGGGTGGCAGCTAGGGTTTGTGGGGAGGGGCGCCTCCCCCCTTTTGGGCCGGCCTCCACTTGGGCCAAGGCCTAGGCCCAGGTTGCCGGGATTTTTCAGAAAACATGGTACGAGAAAAGCAAAAAATATTGAAGGGAAGTTTGAGCGGTAGGTTGCACCTGTGGCTTAGTTGGTCTAAGTGAGACGTGGTTCGGTGGAACAAGAACATAAGAGACTTGCCGACGCATGACAAGCCAGTAGTGCACCTACACGTGGCAAACATAGTGGATTCGGTGGATCAAGGCTAACTTAGCGATTCGGGCCCATGCACTTTAAGAAGTGTGCATAAGAGTAGTGTGTGAGTTAAAAACCCATGTGTGGGGTTATCAGGTTTTCTCCATTTGTACTAAGTGAATAATATCCACTAAGGGTTAGATATTGCTGGCTAGCCTATCTATTTAATGGGTTAGGATGGAGACTTATAGTTAACCATCCAACCATCCTCTCATTGAAGCTAAGTGTTTTAAGGTTAGGGTTTGAGAAAAGTTGAGTATTGTGGTGTGCTCTCTTGTCCTCCAAGCGAAGTGGCTATGAAACTTTCATCCTTAAGTAGTAATATATCAATCTTTGTTTATCTTACATGAATTCATCTTTTGTTGATTGATTTGTTCTTGATTTAGTTGGTTTTGCTTTTCTCTCTTCCCTTCTTGATTTTGTTGTACTAAGAACATATAAGAGATAGAGATGACCCCTAAAAATCAATTTCCATACATCTGGGCACTTGGTAGCAAGTTCTTGAAGAATCCCGGTTTTGCTTGTATTTCACCCTCACGAGTGATTTCTTAATATTGCTTGCTGTGATATGTGGGAATACATTTAGAGTCATATTGGTCATCATCTACCCATGAGTAAGTCATATTCGTCATTTTCATTTTTAGCCCAGTGTTGGTGCAATCTTTGACATGGATTCTTTGGACTTGTAATTTAGGAGTTTGACATGAATATTGGTCATCTTCTACCATGAATAAAGGTCTGAACTTTGACATGGATTCTTGCGACCCTTGCTTGGAATAGGTTTTTGAAACCTTAAGCAAGGTTTGTGTAAAATTTCATATCATTTGGACTTGTAATTTAGGAGTTGCACCAAAAGTGAGCTAATTCGGGCTGTTCTGGACAGGGAGGCCGGTCCAATCGCCCCCCAGACAGATCGGCCCTAATAAGCTAGTCAGACCGCCAGGAGTGTGGACTTCTCTGGAGTTTGATCTCTTGAGTGTTTTAATTCAGGTTTTTAGTTGTTGATCCTAATCTCTATAACTCTATAGTTATTTGAGTTAAGGATTCCCCATCTATTGCCTCTTCGGTCCTATAGAACCTAATAAGAGCCATAATAGTTTGTTGTAGAATCATTGAGAAACCAGAAGCTGATAAACTTGCTGTCTGGGCAAATATTTCCATTTCTACAATAGAAAAGGCAAGTTAAAATGCTAAAGCTTTACTTAGAAGCTAGGAGTAGATCACTTAGGATCTCATACGAAGGAAGCAGGGACACTCACGCTCTCATACCCCTTTTAGCCCTGTGTTTGACGTTTTGTTGAGTAGACGGCATAAAATCTAGCCTCGTCACTAATAGGAACAACTGTAAGTTTCTTTGTTTCAGAATTTCTGATCAAGTATCACGCTTGCTGCCGATAAACATTAGCCAGCAGGTGCAACATCTTAACCAATAATAGGAAATAATTAAAGTGCAGTAAATAGGACTACTCTGACTATATCAAATAATCCACTAAGCGCAAACCAACGATAACAAGCCATAGAACTAATTGACCAACCAGATTTGCCGTCCTGGCGACAGGATGCGGCGGCAGTACACTTGCCTGGATCGATGTCAACCAAATCTGGCGTTCTCGTAGTTTGAGGCAACAGCATCAGGCTCTCACTTTTAAGTTATATACACCAGCTAGTTTATTTAAAAATTTAAATTGATGAGAAAGATAAATAATTTCCTTGTATTGGTAATTCACTTATATTTCAACATTTCCTCTCACGACAGGCAATTCACTTGTACTTCAACACTTCCCTCGTGTGTAGGCTCTCTCAAACCTAAGATGTGGAATAGAAGTGGGCTGTAATTATTTTTTTTAATTGTGCTAACCGGATCTAGAACTTTAGACCTCTTAGCTTTGATACCATATTGAGTTGCATGCACCATCTAGTTCACCAAAAAACTTATGCCGATAAGAAAAGACATGCAATTCACTTATACTTTAATACTCACAGCTCGCAATGACCATAGGGTTGGCGCCTCCATGCAGCTGCTCTTGTTAGGGTCTGTGTTCACGCAAATTACACCACCTCATTGTACTTGCCTGACACCTGCAAGGCCAATTTTGAGGCGCTTAGAAACTCCTCCTTGACGGTTCAGGATGCGTAGACCTCAGATTCTTAGCCGAGGAAGATCTTCATGTTGTCCTTAGCCTTGATGACATGGCCACCATCGGGGTCTTACGTGGAGAAAAGTGTGGGAGGAATAGCAAGCAGATCACCATGACCACCACAGGCCGAGCCGTCTTCTCTCCCATGGGGCTAAACCTCGCCGCTCGAGGGGGCATGCCGCCTGACCTCCTCCGATCACCTTTGCTCTGAATCGCAACCATATATCGTCTCGTCCTTCTTGCCAAATCTAAGTCATGGCCGTTGGATCCATCACTCCCTGTTCGATGGTGGCGGCGGATAGTGAGGACGACAACACTAAGAGAGACTGCAGCTGGTGATGGCGGTGGATCTCCGAGGGAGCCAGAGGGGTGGAGCGGGGCAGAGGCACCACAGGGAGAAGGCTTGGATCCGACCGAATCTAAGTCGTGGCCGCTAGATCTGTCACTCCATGTTCGATGACGGTGGTGAATAGTAAGGGCAGTGGCCCTAAGAGAGACAGCAGCTAGGTGTGGCGGTGGGTCTGCGGAGGGGTGGAGGGTGGAGCAGGCTATGCAAAAGTGCTAGGGAGGCGGAGAAGGTGGTAGCACTGGGGAAGAGGAGCCTGGAGGAGGCGGAGGCAACATCAGAAAGGAGAGGTGGAGGCGGCGAATGAAGGGATTAGGAGGCTGAGCCGGCATGTGGGAGCGAGGAGGGCACAGCGATCTTGGAAACCACGAGAGTTTTTCGAAAAACTGGCGATGTAGGGCTCCCAGTGCTTGCGGATTTCTTCCGTTTTAAGAATAGTATAGTAATGTTTCTTGTTATAGGGTGTTTGAATGAGTATTTCTTTGGAAATTCTTGGGATTTAGTTGAAATTCCCCTTATAAAATGGACCTTGGAAGTTAGTATGTGCAACTAGCAGTGGAGGTGAAGACATGCATGTTTCTTACATTGGCACATGCCAGTTTACTTTTACTAGTTTATTTTCCTTGGTCTATCGTGCAAGGGAACTTTTTGCAAATAACAATACCTACCTGCCACACAAATAGACGGATGGACACAGAAAGTGGACATCCAAGCCTTATACTGATGCTACATCTGCACTCTTGTTTCACAAGTTGGCCATATTTTGTTAACCTTCAGTTATATGGCTCCATTGCAACTTACCCTGTATAGGTGACATTTGTTCCTTGCTCTGCAAGGTATCCACATTTTTTTCCCTGTTGCTTACAATTCTGAGGAACTGGATGTATGCTTGAAAGAATATAGTTACAACTTGTCTTTTAACTCGATGCAAAGCAAGCAACCACCAGAGGAGAAATAAGAACAGGCAAAAAATAGGGGATGCCCAAGTAAAATTGAAATGTCATTGAATAAATTTTAAATATCAAATCCAGGTTTGAACAAAAGAAAAACGAACTCCAGGTCTACAGCCATAGGCTTCCGGTAAGTACCATGTACCACCTATAGTATAAATTCCACCTGTACGTTGGGTCCTGGGAGGAAGGTGTACCATGCTTATAACCACTTGCTCTAAGGGGGCTAGCGGCTTTCCTCAGAAGCAGAAGTGACCCGCCGTTGTTAGGTGCCCAGTGCCGTTTTTTTACAGATCGGGCACAGATTTTTTATAACCAGCCATTGTTTGATGCACGCCGTGTGGAAGTCATGCCCACAGTCCAGTCTGCCCATGTCCTCACCGTCGGCATAGTCTTCCTGCAAGATCCAAGGTATATTCAGTAAGGCAACAGGCTATTAAAAGAAGAAGAAATCTTGGAAATATAGTTGACTTATGGATCTAAAGTTCTAAGCGAGTAAAAAACACAATTGAATGCGTGCTAAGATTAACCACTATTCGGAGGAGTTACAGAAGGTGTTTTTTTCAAAACCAGCACTCCCCACTTGGACAATTTTCTACCCAAATTCCTTTTTCCCTCTACTGCTTCTAGCTGTTAAGGGTATTAGAGATATAATAAGGAAAGGAATAATACAATTCCTATTATAAGAGATATAATAGGAATTGTATTATTCCTTTCCTTATATACCTCGCTTTCCTTAACACTAGCATGCTTAGGCTTTGATCATGCTTTTTTTTGTTTTAAAACTTTCTTACTTTTTCACCAGAATGGGAGTCCTATTGCTAACTTGGTGATGGGAATTCATTATGCGAAGAGCTATGCAGTTTAGGATAGAAAATATATCACCACTAAAATATATCACCATTCCTTACCCACACCTCTAAAAGTGTCAATCTATACCAAGTGTTGTAGTCAAATCCCATTCTTTACCCTACACCTCTACATTTCTTACGCAGAAGCAGATGATAGAACTAGTTCGGAATTTGTAATATGATTAGAAAGAACTGAACAGCTCAACAAGGACAGGAGGCAAACAAGTAAATGATGATCCAGAAAATGACTTCTCTGCATTATTAGAAGAAAAGTTTTAGGGATAGCCGGATTGGATCTGTAATGCCTGTATTGAGTTTTTGACAAAGGATATTGCCGTATTGGAGCCATAGACATAAATGCAATGATTTGGATTGGGGGGCCTGGAACCAACAAACAACTATCAACCCCTTGACTATTAATAGACAGGATGAGGCTTCTTTGGATACTGAATATACAAGAGGAAGCCACTATGAATGCTCGTGCAGTTTAACACACCGATGTTCTTTTCATGAATAGAGCGGAGTGACTGGCATTCACTAAACAACACGCTAATCATGCCTTACAAGGACAGCCAGTTCAGATAACACAATGACCCAATGACAATGTCAAAGAATATAACTTGGTAGAATCTCCAAATAAATTTAAAGAAAGAAATTTTGTAGCAGCAAGTTTAGAAAATATAAGCTTTCAAATTACCTGGCAAATGCAGCATGGTTCAACACCTGTTGGAGGTTCTTCAAACGGTATGCAGACAAATTTCCATTGCTTCAAGCCACTCATAATTTTTTCCTCACTAAGTCCAGTGCTTACATACCCAATACGTTCACCAAGTGCCAACAATTCCTGGCAAAAACAGCAAATTGCAGTAATCAAACACAAATTCAATCATGTCATACAAATGGCACCACGGAAACCACAGTTTTTGTCCCAGACTGGCTACCAATGGACCACTGATACGTGCTCCAAAAAAGGATTCAAAAACCAATTACAGAAAAAACCAGGACCAATGCTGGTACTGGTTACTGTCCGGGAACCAGTTTCTACCCGGTTGTTTCAATTGTAAAATTTAAACACAAAATTTGAACTTGGTTCGCACCTGCCCAGTTTGGCCAGTTCCCAACCGGTTCCCACACAGAATTACTGTTTATTGATTCAAATTCAAAATTTGTAATTTAAATTTAAAGTTTTCAAGACCAGGATTTTTGTCTCGATCCCTGGTTCCAAGTACTAAATCGAGCCAGTTTCATCCGAGTCATACTGTCTTCAACTTATTTGAAGACATGTCATGGGATATCATGTTTAGCAAAACAACGATATGGTTAACTGAAATTAGCTTGACATGGACATTTCAGACAAAAAGCAGTAGTTAAACCAACCAGGATTCAAAATCCCCCTCCCTCAAACTCCATGGTAGCAGCGATTTCTTGTTTAGGGATAATGGACTGGTAACCTGAATCATGGAGGCAAGTGCTGCTATTAGCTCATTACCTCATAGGACATATTATCCACGTCAAGCCGCATGTCACGATGTCTGTCAATCAAATTGGCTCTCCTAACAATAAGTTGATGATCG
Source organism: Bonia amplexicaulis (assembly GCA_036346245.1). Taxonomy (NCBI): domain Eukaryota; kingdom Viridiplantae; phylum Streptophyta; class Magnoliopsida; order Poales; family Poaceae; genus Bonia; species Bonia amplexicaulis. The sequence continues at coordinate 27,146 of JAYGGG010000316.1, read as the reverse complement.
CCGATAAGCACATCCTGTCCAAAAACCAATATCACAATTTAAGAGTCAAAATGATATAGCTATTCTAGCAACAGATCAAAAAGTAGCAATAAAATATATCCATTAGTTTCTGTAGACAATCTTTACTTTACTTTAACATATAAACATTATATAAAATGATAGTATATTAGTCTTCCACCTTTTCTTCTAAATATTTTCCTGGGAGATTACTGAACAAAGGCTAGCTTCTTAAATCACTGGAATGTGGGCCTGTTCTTTTCCTCCGAAGCTGGCGGCTTTTGATTTTTGCCACAGTACCTAACTTTCAAACGGAGTATTTTCTCAAGACAGGGTCTACAAGTTAAACAATCTACACGTTAAAAGTTCAACATCTGTACTAGCCAAAATCGCAAGTGAGTATCTGTCTCTCCGTAATCTGTACCATAAACAGCCAAAATTCAAAAATTTCAGCCAAAAGCCATAAGCCGCAGCCGCACCCAAACAAGCCCTGTGTACAAATGGAATTGCAACATAGTTTGCAGAAACAATTGCAGATTTCATATAGCATATAGACATTTTGCAGTGAAGGCAAGGATATACTCCTTGTAGCTCAAAATACAGAACACAGAGTTACAAATGAAGAGTTCAGTCTACACTCAGCCTTTCTTTCTCAAAATATTGGGTTCAGAGAAAAATTTAACTTCATTTGATGCGGCACCAAGGACCATTGCTACTTCTAAGTGTGATGTCACATTACAATCTGAAAATATTTTGCCAATTGTTGCTGTTATGCGTAAAGAGTAGGACCAACATGTTTTGGCCAAGAGGGAGAAGGAGGCCAGCCAAGGGAGGCAAAAGGAGGTCCCATGCGTTCGGCCGCATGGAGAGCAGTGTGAACCGCATGAGGCACGTGGGGATGATGGAGCGTGTGGGCCGCATGGAGTGCATGGGTATTCGGTTGGTTGGCAACCGTGTGGAGAGGAGGAAAGGAAAGAGTGTTGGCTTGGAGGGGAAGAAATAGAGAGGAATCCGAGTGGACCTTCTTTGTTTGGCCGTGTGAAGCCAGGAAGACGAATCAGCCGTGCACATCAAGAAAGAGGAGGGCGTCCGAGTTGGAGACGCAAGAGAGCAAGCCAGGAGTTGATGCCAAGCCAGGAAAGGATCCAGGAAAGGAAGCCAAGAAAGAGGGAAGCTGAATCAAGCCAAGAAGGATTCCAAGTGGGATCGGTTTGGATCCTAATCAACCATTGAAATGGACTCTTTTGACTGAATTGATTCTATTTTAGATGAGTCCGAGTCGGTCTCTTTCTTGTGAGTACGAGTTCTTATCCCAGCATGTGTGCCTTATTTGTTGGTTGAACTCTTTGAGCCAGTTTGTACCCATTTTGTGCCGTGGTATCTTTTGAGAGTCCGAACTAATAGGGAGTTAGTTCAATTCGATTTCCTAGCCGGACTCACATAGGGCCTTTGACCCAAACTTCTGCGTGCTTGCGTGTGTGGCCGTGCCATTGGGCACCAATATAAGGCCAAGGGCATGGTTGTTAAGCCATCGCTATATCGACGATATGGCGTCGCCATATCGCCGTGGCGGCTCGACATGCTTCGGCATACGGGCAACATGGAGCTATAGCATACGGGCAGCATGGAGCTATAGCATATGGCGTGGAGACTTGGGGAGGTAGCCCAGGGCTAAGAGGAAGCTCAGGAGGCAAGGTCCGGGACGCGAGGCCATCCATGGTGAGCGGACAGGAGCGTGGCAGCACCGGGGCCGGACAGAGAGGCGCATCGGGAGGAGGGCAGCAACGTTGGGCCCAACGAGGGGTGGGGGCGAGCGACATCGCCGAGCTCCGACGAGAGGCGAGCGGCGCTAGAGGCATGGAGGTGGACCCGAAGGTGGGCCAGTCCGGTGACGACGGCCCGGGGCAATCTGGGGCATCGGGAGACGGACTGGACTTGGCAAGGCGGCGAAGGACGCTGGCCCCTGGGGCAGAAGGCATCGGCAGACAGACTGAGGCTCCAGGCGTCGAGGAAGACGAGACGTCGAGGCGGCTCGCGACACTGGGGGTCGGCTGGGAGTGGCGCCAGCCCCAGGAGGGGCGCAAATGCCATAGGGAGAGCTAGAGAAGAGAGTTGTGCAGAGCAGTCAAGAATAGAGAGATGAAGGGATAAGACTAAACTAGATGAGAGAATGAGAACTGGGTGGAAGAAAATGGTAAGGAGAGCTAGGGTTTTGACTGGTCAGCGTATGAAGACTTTGTGAGTTTCTCAGTCACAAGACCCAACGCACAGACACATGCACATGCATGCACTCCATTCTTTTCCACTAGGTTAAGATGTGCATATGGCATCACCACGCTACACGCCATAAGCGATATTGTGGTGTGAAGGTGGTGAGTTGTCGTGCCTTGCCGTATCACTTTAATAACCTTAGCCAAAGGGACTACCCCATTGTACCTTAGATCAGATTGCTTGAGTTGAGAAAATACAGAGAAGTCACGATGGTTTTGTGGTGCAACACCGTGCGTGATTCTTGAGAGTTTCCGAATTAGGATTTGCTGAAGTTGGTGCAAAGCACGAACACCTTGTTCTTGAGATTGCCCACCAAATCATCTCTCTCAATTTGTGAGCCATTGTTACCCACAGTTTAGAGAAGTTTGGTTGGTTACTTCTAGTTTTGCGCCTTGCAGTACTAGTGCAATTGCATCTATCGTTCTTCCATTGTCGCTGGTATTCTTGTTCGGTCAAAGCTAAGAGAGAAGGGGGTTTGCTATCCATAGCCGAAACCCTAGCTCATCCACTACCGCAAGGAGAAGAGGTCTGCTGTTCGGTTGGGATAGAAATTAAATTCGAAAAGTAACTTCACCAAATGGAGGGTTTAAGTTCCATAATTCACAACCCACACCCAGAAAAAGTATACAACCATTGGAAATATAACGATGTGTAGAAAACTAGAAATGAAATAACTCACCTCCAGTCTTGCACTTCGAGTGTGCCGAATTTGATCAACAACATTGCGGAACTGTACAAGAAAATAATGACAGATTGGTGACAAAAAATACAGGCGTAAAAATTAGTAATGCATTTATTAATACTGCATTTATTGAAAATATTGAATTCAGAATATTTTGAAATAGTATGTTCATCAGCTGAGAGGTAACAAAGTTACAGCTGAATCAACCAGCTGCTATCTTATCAGAAAGCTAAGTAAACAAAATCCACCACTTGCAATAGCAAAACACATCTACGATAGGAAATAATTAATATAAGTCAAGGTTATTACGGTAGTAGGCGCCTCACTACCTTCACACAACAATATAAACTTATGGTAGCGGCGTGGCGGCGCCATATGACGTCGATGTGGCCGTTATGCACATATATTAACTTAGTTTGGTAAATGTAGTACAGCAATATGACAATTAACAAGCATGATATAACCAACATTAGCATATAATTATTATTATTGATTGTAATTAGTAATTAAGTATATAGCAACACTATAGTAGCAAGTAATTAGTAGCATAAATAAGTAGCAAATAATTAGTATTAGCATAAATAAAGTATTAGTACTGTTCTGGAGTACTATTCTTGATTTTACTTAGTTACGAGTACTATAGTTTGAAGCAGGCAAGCCGCTTCGTGCGATCGAAGCGGCGTGCGATCGAAGCCGCAACCGCATAACATATCAAATCAATCGCTTCGCTCGCATGCGACGATCCAGCAGACAGGCGTCGGGTCGCTCCACTCTGGCGACACCGAGGATCCGGCCAGCGGCAATGGATCGTCTGTGGCGACTTCCATCCGTCGCAGATTCGGTGATTCGGTCGGCGGCGGCATTCCGGCGGCGGCAATCGGATCGGGCGGCGATGGCGGATCGGATCTCGTGATGGCGTCCGGCGTCGGCGCGGATCCGGCAGTAAATAATGTCAAATTTAGATGAGAGAACTAACATCGTAAATGTTGAGCAGCTCTAACCTCAATACAAGGGTACGGGATAACATGCCAAGATAAAATAGTTCGTTATTCAAGTGCAATTTGCAAACATGAAAACAACATGGCTCATCATGCAGAAACAAATTCCTCATGAAAATGGAACTTAATTAGCACTTATTAAGGACTTGCTTAGTTTAACATAGAAAGCTAAGAATAACAACGCTTTGAGAAAGCTAGAAAGGAAGGCAAAGCAGAACCAGATATAACATAGCAAACCTCTCTCCCTCTCTCTAATCCAACTGTCAACATACATTTACTGACTACCCTATCAAGCCATCTAAATGCTCTGTGCATTGCCTCATATTTTCAATCCATTAATCTGATAGCTTGTTACAACTCATACAGATAAATACTACACAGATAAATGTTTGCAACTGCAAGATAAAAAAAATAGGTGGTGGAGGAAGACTACACATTTAGGGGAACTCTTTGAACAGTTCCTTTATATCTTCTACCTAATGAATATAGAACAAAACATAGAAATGACATTAAATAATTAAGATAAAAAATAACACCAATCAACTTGGAAAAAAAATATTTGGTGCAATTCCATGTCAGAATAGTCCCCAGATCAGTTGAAAACTGGGAACCAGAATATAGAAAGCATTATAGCCCTGCACTTGCAGCATAGAACATTCGCTTTTAAGATAAGACTGAAAATAATTATGTATCATATTAGTGCTAAGTAAGAATAGAAGAGTTAGATGGAATGACTCCAGGACAGCATACCTCAGACACCGTCCTGCTTCCTTCTCTTGAAGCAGCTATGCTCTGCATAAAAGACTGAAGGTCCATGTAACTTGAGTTTTGCCTATCTACAGAGGGAGGACCTGCCATAAAGTAGTGTTGCTGATTGGCACGAGAGCTCGTTCCTGGTTGATGGCTCCGAATCTCATGTGATGTGGATGAATGCCCACGGTGCTGCAATGCAACGCTTGGGCTTCTGGAATGAGAGACACTAGCAGCAAGCAATGACCTCCTGGCCATATCTCTTACAGTTGAACTTGGCTGAGATGCATTCAACTCAGGGATTTGTTGAGGTTCAACATTTACAGCAGCTCGAAGTGTGGAGCTGGAGCTGGAATTTTGCTGGTTGCTTCTGCTTCCGGGTGCAGATAGCGAATTTGTTGAATCAGGAGTAAACAAAGAACTCAACAAAAAGGGCTCAGGAAAATTGCTTCTCATCAAGCTCCTATTGGGATCTTGTGAAGCAGATCTCTGGTTTGTTGCATCAGCAGAACTCAAAGAACTCCCTATTCTTGAACCAAAATTACCATTCGATGGAGGCCGGTGCAAACTTTGGGAAAAATGAGTAACAGCAGGTACATGAGGTCGATTATGCGTACTTGCTAGAGAGCTCATTGCTCTAGGTTGCACTGGAATAAAAGAAGACTGTTGCTGCATCGGCTGATAAGCAGAACATCTGAAACTTCCCTCAGGTAAAAGATTGGGCAGTGATTGATCATACTCATTTGGGCTTATTCTCATCCGTGAATTTCTCAGAAATCTTTCACTTTCATGTGGATCACCATATAATGAATAATAATCAGACAAATTGGTGTTTGCAGATGTATTAGTATTCTGGTTCAGCTGTTCAATCGGAGGGTATGAAGAACCATAGTTTATAGAGGTAGGCAAAGCTAAACTAGTAGTATTTTCATGAGTGGACGGCGAAGGTAGAAGTATACTATTATTTTGGTGATGATTACGTGAACTTCCATTGGCAGAAGACTCTGAAAAACTTCCATCAATATTCTTTCTCTTGCAAGATGAACGATGACCACCAAACACACTGACTTCTTGGCCTGCTGCACCATCATAAAGGTTCACAGTATGCGAAGAACTTACTAATGCATCTGAAGAAATTTCACGACACAGAACATGCTCAGTGGTGGAAACACCCATGTTCAGAGGAAAAGCATTCATTCCTAGTTGTCCGTTACTCCGAACCATATCAACATTCTCGGTGTCAAATTGATCAGCTTGATTAAGGTTTAGGTCGATGTTCAAGTTGTGTGAAGGCAATGAACTACTGTCTTCATGTCTTCTCCTTTCTATAGTGGAAGGACCACCTATAGACAAAGTAGGTGCAAAATGCTCCCTTTTGGCCTGTAAAAGGCTATCACGATCGACTAAGCAGCCCATAGAGCTAGATCCAGCTGAATCCCATAAGCTCAAACTTGCGTTTTGCTGACCAATCATGCTTCCATTCGGCATTCCCACCTCGTGACTATTGAGGAAATAATGTTGGTAGTCCTCATTCTCAAGGGTATTGGAAAGTAAGTTCTGTTCATCCACATTGGGGTTGCTGGGAAGTAAATTCTGCGGATCCATGGATGGGTTGTTGGAACTAGAACCAAGGTGGCATGTTTCCGAGGAAGACAGGATAGTGATCTTATTATGTTGCATCAAAGTCTTACTGTCTTCCTCCGTACCTTGATGAGGTACTCAAATTATTTCAATGCAATAAACCATCACCCACTAAAAACCAACGCTTTGTAACTTGGCCTGGTAAATATGTCAAAGGGAAAATATAAACAATCAGTATTGTACATAACATGAAACGAAGGTACAAATAAGAGAAACATAAACTAAAGAAAAGATAAAACTGCACGGCTGCTTTGTTGGAATATCTTGAAATATATATGAACAAATAATCATGCATGCGGAGCCCACATCAACAAAGTTACCTTTACAGCTTTTTAAACAGAGGTGCAACAAAATATGCACTGCCATGAACATTGCCTTACATTTTCTTAGAATACTCAGGAACAAGTCATTAAAAATCAAAATTCAAAACATTGAACTAAGTAGGAGTGAACATTACATTTGTTATTCGATGCTGAATACAAACAATTAAACAAAAACTTCAATATAGGATGCATAAAGCTATGAATCTTTGTTACTTGTCAATATGGCAGGAGCATTAGGTTTAGCATGGCAAATTTGAAAAGATACTGTCGATAGAATTTATAAAGAGCATGGAAGTACATAGAAACTCAAGTCAACATGTCAAATTTATAGATACTGTAGGGAACAGTATAAATCACCACCTCTCCAAATCCATCATTATAATTAACATGAGCAATGAGTGATATACGCACCTTATGTATGAAGACTAAGAATTTATTGAGACAAATGGTGGAAACCATTGCAGACTGTGGCAGCCAATTGGCTAATACTACGAAACTGCTTCCCTAGCTTCAGCCCAAAAAAAGAACAAAAGTTAACTTTCAGCCCGGATTGGGATCACGTAAAGATAGAATATCAGAAACTAACATTTCAAAACAACCATTCTAATCATTTGAACATTGCTGATTGTTTGTGAGCCTATATCAGGATGAGCGTATATGTTGTCTAAAGATGATAGGTTGCACGAACATATTAGGTCTGCACCCAAGACCACATCAAGCTTGAATACACTTCCACACACAAAAAATTCAGGATTCAGAAGTATCTGTAAGAATGCAGAAAAATACAACATGACAGATTTCCAACTTGCCTTACTCCATGCAATCATTCCTGTTCTACACATTCAATCTCCAACCGAAATCACACCTTCTCCCCCAAATTTCGCACGGATTCCCTGTTCTAGACATGCAATCCATTCCTAGCCCTCAATACAGGATTCCATTTCGAACTAGGTAGATAGGTAGTCTCGTACTAACACGCCCACGAATAAAATAAACTCGAGCACCTTATCCTATCTACTCCGCCCAAAGATGAACTTTTTACGACGAAATCCTTGCCTAACCCTGCCCCTGCCCCACCAAACAGAACCCAAATCGACGAAATTTCCACTAATCCTCCCAAGAATACCGCAGAAATGGCCACCTCCAGATCCGCCCACAAAATCCCCATAGATCGCAACCCCTCACACCACCACGCCCCGAAACGGGCCTATCTACCCCAACCCAACACCCTCCTCCAAGAACCCAACCTCTTCACTCCCACCCACCCGCCCGAACCTAAACAGCATCAAGAAAAGCAATAACCAAGAATCAAGAAACGTACGGACGCAGGTCCGTCTGGGCCGATCGGCTTCCTCCGGGCGGGGCGCGATCGGAGGCCCCGATCGGCGTCGACTGTCCAGCCGATCGGCGGCGAAGGCGGAGGGAGGAGGGAGGAGGTGAGCGGAAGGGGAGCGCCTAGTTCCTCCTCCCGACCGCTGCTGCGGTGCTGATATGTGTCGAGAAGGAGAGGAGAGAGGAACCGAGGAAAATAGGGCGAGGAGGATGGGGATGCGGCGTTTTGGGTGGGTGGGTGGGTGGGGAAAAGTATGGCGAACCCACGAAAGATCATGGCCGCCGGGGATCCCGCCCATCGAGTCGGGGAGATCGACGGTGCGAGGTGTGGATGGGGGGCGCTGGCTGGATGCGGAGAGACCTGCTCTTTTGGACTGTCGATTTGATTCTTGATTTATAATTTTTAAATTCTAATTGTTTATGAAAAACAGTACACAGAAGAAAACGGTCGTATACGAGTTTAGCCGATATAGCTAAATTTGATATAATAACTATTACAATATAATTGTAAACCCTGTTTTAAAAAGACGCACCGTTTAAAAGTTAGCTACTATAGTAGAAAGTGATAAGCTAAAATTAAGGTAAAAAATAACTCCACTAATGCTAATGTTTTTTTGTTATAGTTGATAGTTTCGTTTTTATTTTTTAAGACGGTGTCAGACGGTAAAGGTAAAGGTACTATACAGATGACGAAGTTGTTTAAAGAAATTACAAAAAACCGAAGCCAAAAACTAGGAAAACCACATACCACAATGGACAGGAGCAATGAATGGACGATGAACGACGAACCCATCTGTATGTCCAAATCCTTGCAGTGCATGATTTGTTAACACTGCCCCTAATAAACGTAGGCGACAGGTTTTTTGATCTTGTGTTGGTGCTGCAATTTATTAGGGGACGAGGTAGAGCATTAGTTTTGGGCTTGGTCAGTGGGGCTATGGATTACCAGCTGGGCTTGCATGTGAGCCCGGCACAATTTCGGAGCTGGGGCAATGCTAGGCCGAGCCGTGTCAGTAAATTACAGTAAGCACCGCTTTTTAAAAGGAATATTAGCATGCACCAGTTAACTTACATTAACGCTAATAAAAATGTGACAAAATGTTGAATAGCCAAGTGTCAAATTTGACGTGTCGGTAGATAGGGACAAGTATTTGTCTGAGTTGGCGAGGAATGGCCACCTAGAATGTTGGGTCAACCTTACATTCCCCTCAGCCTAATACCCGTTGCTTCCTCCCTATAGGGGTATTAATAGGTTGAATTTAAACGGGTTAAACGGGGTGAATACTTCATCAGATTGACGTTGGATGGATGGAAACAAATTGATAGAGCGAACGGATTGAGTCAGGTGGGTTATCTCATAAAAAGAGTTGAGTTGAGATAAAGTAGGTTTAGAAATTCAAATTGTGAATGGGTTCAACCCTTGCTAGACCACCCGTGGCGTGGATAGGCCATCCGCCATCAGAGCCGTGAGCCCGTGACGACACTCTAGGCCACAACTCGAAGCGTCACTGACATGCATCCCCTACACTAGAGTGAATCGCCGCCATTGTCGTCTACTCCATCCTCCTCCCACCCTCGGGTCTTCATAGCTGCTAGCCGTTGTGTACCCCCCCACCCCCCGCGCGCGCGTCCGGATCTCCTCGCTTGCTCCTCCTCTGCTAGAGCCTGCCAATGAACCACATCTGGCAGTCGAAGCCCTTGCTCCGGCCGGGGAACTACCGCACGCTCAGCCGCTTCACAGCCACCATGATGTCGTCCTCCAGGACCACCTTGTACGTGCTCTTGGACAGGCCCTTGCCGAGCACCTCCACTGAGGCCTTGAGGAGGCCCTCCACCCTCAACTCCTCATCGCCTTCGAAGCAGATGAGCCCACCGCTCTTCTAGCACTTCTCTTCTCCGTTCCCAATCTTGTCTTCCTCCTCAAAACAAAGAGTTGCACTGGAAGCATCCTTTGGGGACCTTAGCTTTCTTCTCATGTAGATGAACATGGCTACAAAGATAGCTAATGAGACTATGATGACCACCGTATTGCCAATACCAGTGGCCATGAGCGCCGTAAAGCTAATCTTACTGGAGCTTCCATTGCTAGAAGAATTAAGATTACTACTAGTGTTTGTTGCTGCACTAGGAGATTGAGCGATACTAGTGGTAGTATTAGGCGTACTATCTCCTAACTCATTATACGCATGAACACATCTTGGAAGAGGCTGGCCATAGAGAGCAAGATTGCCGCCGAAAGACGAACTCAGGAACCTGGACAGAGCGCTGGAGATTTCTCCGTCCAGCTTGTTTCTCGACACATTGAAGCTCCTAAGCATAGGAACGCGCAACGCCTGCAAGCCACCATGGAAGTTGTTCTGCTCTGCCCTTAGAGTTACCAGAGAAGGCAGTGAGAGATTGAGGCTTCCACTGAGGCTGTTGTGGGAGACCAGCAGGTGCCTCAAGCTTGGGCTCGTGGAGTTGTCCAGGAGAGGGAAATGGGTGCTGGGAATGGGTTCAACCTGTATAAAGGAAGTGGGTTGGGTTCGTTTGGGTTTTAAATGATGTTTGGGTTGGGCTAGGCTAGGTTCTGAGATATTATAAGTGGGTTGCGTTGGGTTGGGAAAATTGACTTTTCAATAGTGGGGTTACTGAATTTGTTTTGTAAATAATCTATTTTTTAATCAAAATTATAGAAATATATCTGTGTAAAAAATTTTACAGGAATGATCTTCAATCGCTGAATCATTGGGCAACTAGAACCTATCATCCAACGGCCGCATGACACGAAAGCCATCCGTGGGCCATTGGATGACATAATTACAACAACTGAGTGGTCAGGCGACTAGGACCAGTCGCCCAACCATTCACGACTACACAAGCATATAAATCGGCCTCCGGCCAAACCCCGGTCATTTCCATCACCGACGCTGCGTCGCGAAGAGAGAAAGGGGAAGGGAAAGAAAGAAGAGAAAGGGAGAGGGAAGAAAAAGAGAGGAGAGGAGAAGAAACAGAGAGGAGAGGAGAGGAAAGGGAGAGAAAGAAGGAGATGTTTCGCTACTTGTGTGAGATAAAAAATTTATACGTTGTAGTCAATATTTTTTGTATAAAGTAAATAGTTTGTTTAATATGTAATTACGATACGTAGAAAATTATAACTGTAGAAAAGAATAGTACAACTTTCGTATGAAGCAAATAGTCATAGAAAATTTAGTCAATGTAGTTACAAAAATTAGCATCTATAGAAACATATAGTTGTAAAAAATTAGTGAATATAGTTGTAGAAAATTAGCATTTATAGAGAATTATAGTTATAGAAAATTAGCATCCATAGAAAATTCTAGTTGTAGAAAATTTAGTCAATATTATGTACAAAATAAGCATCTGTAGAAAATTATAGTTGTTCAAAATTTAGTCAATACGAAACATTATTAACGTAACATTTATGATTATTATGAATGAATGTAATGTCGTTCGTACATTAAAAATTCAAGCATACCGTTAGAACTAGTACATTAGCATTTAAATCAATATGTCATCTAAATTGTTAAAACCCATTAGAAATTATTTACAGTAGGAGAGAGCTCGAGCAGCGAGAGAAGAGCAGCATCGGTGCGCGTGTGAGCCGATAGGGAGTTGATGCTTATTGGGTCATAGGAAAGGGAGCGGTGTCGGTGTAAACGAGGATGGGTTATGCAATGAGGATATTGTATTTGGTCATGATAGGCGAACAGTTGTAGGAATGTAAATTACAATACAGCAGTACTTCTATAATCTGCGATGTGAATTGACTAGTTATAACATTGAAAATATTTGCAAGCAGACATCTGTAATGCCAATACCCACTACATTGAAAGTGTATTACGGTGTGGGCACTGTTCGTGAAGATCCGAACGGTGTTGACTTGAACAATTTTGCACAAGCCACTCTAGTACAACCGAATGATGAGAATGCTCGAATCACAGATGTGATGCTCGGCTCACCCGCGGCTTCTCCTTGGACTCTAAGGTGTACAACGTCATCACACAAGGGCTTTAGAGCTGGTCGCCCATGGATATTAGATGGGAGTTGAGAACATTGATGCGCACTGTTGCGTGGAAGAGGTTTGTGCAAGGCTGCCGGCGCTGTGGATACAAGTGTGTGTTCCTTGTGCAACCATGCCGAACAAAAGTTGTACAAGGCCGTACCAACAACTATCATCTGGGTGGTGTGAGCAGCTCAAGCGTCCAGCATGTTGGTCAAGAGGAGGACCTAGAGGCCAGTGTCATAGTGGTTGTAAAGGAAGTTGCTCATGACTAGGCCGATGTGGTACATGGATGAGAGGAAGAAGGGTCACGTCATGTGAGCCTACAAGACAGACTGATATAGTAATAAATTGCTCAATAAATTTTTCAACATGTATTTATATACATTTTTCAACATGTTTTTTCAAAGATATAGTAATAAATTCCAACTTTTGACTTTTTAGCTAAATTGCTCAATTTTTAAAATCAATACTAGCACTTAATTAATTTGGCCACACTTCATGATGTGATATACATGATTATGAGTTAGCACTCCCCCCTTAATATGCCACTACATCGTCAACACATGAAGTCATCCCAAATCATCTTCACTTGTGAAACCTAACATGTTCATTCAACTCATGGAAACCGTTAATACATAAATCAATTGTCATTAATAGCCAAAGCTTCACAATTAACTCATAATGGAGGGACTAGATTCCACAATCTTCCCTTTTTGGTAATTGATGACAATCTCAACAAATAATGTGATAAAGATGATTAACGAGTATACAACATGCACACAACACTTGTATACTTTAGGATAAGTTTCTCAAGCAATTAACTCATTTTAAATGTGAGTGTTTATCTTTGAGAGTAATTGCTAACAAAGCTTATACATCCGGTTTTCATTAATCATGCAACCATTAATACATAAGGGATGAATTAGATGATAATCTGATTATGAGTATATGTGAACTATATAAGCTATATATGCTCAAGGGATATATTTCAAAGTAAATATACTTAATATGTAGAAAGAGAAACGTGGATCAATACTAATGAAATATCAAAACAATGAGTGAACTCTCCCTAAATATGTGCAGACAAGAATATATAATAGAAACCATATGCACATATTCATTTTAGACTTTTGGTGGAGTTTAATCTATATTTTGGATCTAAGGAATGCATAAGATATACCAGTGTGAAGTTGAATGCATACCTCTATGATTTCACCTTTTCATCCAAATAGGACTAAGCAATATCATAATCAACAAATAAATTAGTCTCATAATTAAATTTGACATTATCACAAAAATCAACTTAATGAAACTTGAACTTACAAGGCGTGGCGTGCGAAGCAGAAGGCTTTAGAAAGATTGTTCGGGTCTTTTCGAGGTGGCGTACGATAACCTTCCTCGTATGCTTCTAGGTGTTACAGGCAGGAACCTAGGCACGTACACTGCTGTGAAAGAACAAGCCATCTACAAGGCCGACAGGTTTTGTAGTGTTGCAGAGGGTATTCTTAGACTTTGGTGCGTGCATCGAGGCATTCAGACAAATGCTTCCCGTGATCTCAGCTGACGGAACCTTTTTGACTAGCAAATACAAGGGCCAGATCCTTACGGTCATTGGCGTTGACAGTAACAATCAAATTTTGCCCCTAGCCATCGCAATCGTGGAAAGTGAGAATTACGACACTGGTTGTGGATGATTGGAGTTGTCGGTGCTCGTCCTGGTGTGTGCGTAATCCATGATCGCCACACCGAGATATTGAAGGCCATAAGAAAACTTGAAAGACCCCGTTGAGCCTTTACCTTGGCCGAATATGAGGAATAGATGGTGCATTCGTCACTAGGGGCCAACTTCTTCAAACAATTCCTTGAGCAACCGTTGATGAAGCTGTTCAAGAGGCTGACTATACAACTTATAGACAAAGTTTAATAAATGTTACCTACCTACAACAATTGTTAGTTACCCTCATGTGCAGTGGGGGGCCTAGTTATGCAAAAATGGGTGAGTTCGAGTCGCCCAATAGTCGAGCAACTGGAACTGAAGTCGCCCGACGGTTGGGCGACAGGTCCCAGTCGCCTGACTATTGGGCGACTGCAGTTATATCGCGCAACGGCCCATGGATAGCCTCCGTGTCGTACGGCCGTGAGGCGACAGATTCCAGTCGCCCTACAGTTCGGCGACTGAAGGTCATTCTTGTAAAAAACTTATGTGCGGATATATTTATGTAATTTCAATTAAAAAATAAATTATATTTACTATTATAAAAGAACGAGTTGATGGTTGTACGTCCATTTTTCTCCAACAGCTCTATTCTCTCAACTTCTCACCATTCTTCACTTTCCAACCGACCAGAGCAACTCTCTTCTATAACACGATTCTCTATATATTCAATAAATTTTATTGCAAAACGTATGGATACACAACTAGTTTACAAAAATTCGGGTTCCAGCCATTAGCCGGCCTACCTCCCTGACTCAAATCCCCTTCCCCATTCCCAAAATGTTTCCGTAGATTCCATGCATAGGGTGGTGCAACCGTAAAAGAGGATGTGGGCGATGGTGACTCACGTAGCAGAGCATGGGCGATTGTAGTCTGGGTGGTCAACGAGCAACTAGTTAGTGTCCTATTTTTAAAAAATCTCAGTTGACTCTAAGATACTTACTTTTTTTAATAATTACTATTTATGAGACTAATAAATCATAGTCTAAAAACACATCTGCATGAGACAATAACTGATTTAGAGAGCAGGATGGGCCAAAGCCATGCGTGGTGGCTGCAAGGTTAAGGTGAGGAGACAGCTCGGAGAGTGAGCATTAGCAATGTGTTGGCAATGATTTTAGGTGGGTTATTTTGACTTGTAACTTATGTCTTATGACTAAAATTTTAGAATTTTGAACTGTCCATGAGAGACAGTACACAGAAGGGAATAGTTGTATGCGATTTTGGTCGGTATAGCTGAACTTGGTACAGTTTGTACTATAATCTATCTGTAGACTCCGTCTTAAAAACACACCATTTAAAAGCTAGTTACTGTAGCATAAACTACAAGTCATGATCGTACCGGGCAAGCTACAAATAGCTACGAACAGCCTGAGATCGATAGTGTCGACATTTGGTGGTGCTCATTTGGAATTAAAAGCTTAGACTTATGGCTTTTTTACTGTAGCGACTGAAAATATATCATAGTTGCTGGTAGCTTTTCAGTGTAATTTAATTTAAAAAATAATAAAATGAAATAATGTTATATCATCGCATAAAATGCAAAAGAATAAGAGAAAATAAAAACCTAAAAAATAAAATTAAAAAGTAGAAGTTAAAAAGCCAAAACAGAAGCAAACGGGACGAAAAGTCTAGCGGCAGGGCCAGTAGTGAGAATGGTGGTCAGTTGACGATTTGTAGGTAGAGACTTGGTTATCCGTAGAGAGAAGGCGCGTGTCCCGTGTAGAACTCACTGTGGGTTTACGGTTTCTCGGACTAGAACATTGGGCGCGCTTCGCGCGCCTTGCCATGACTTCAATCGAAAAAAATAATCAACGGTTCAATATAGACACTTCAAACAGATTATAGATAGAGACTATCATAGAAATTAATTTCTACCTCAATATTAGACACCTGAAGGAGATGACAGATAGAGTGCATGCCATATAAGTATCAGGATTTAAAAGAAGCATAACGAATTACGTAGATAGTGCCCACATATTTCATAGCACAGAGTTGAATCAGCTACATAGCTGGATAGTGCTTGCACAGCCCTCGCATCCCATAGGGTTATGTCTAAGGCATACGTTACATGTTACGATCAGAATTAGTCACTACCAAACACAGAGCCGGTAGCTTAGAATACTGATCAAAATGACCATTGAAAACGCAAAAGTGGTTCCATGATACTAAAGACTAAATCAGTAGCAAATAGCACAGCTTGCAGCCATGAAGTTCCAAGCAACAACTGATCAGTGATTACACACATGTATCTTGCTGCAGCTGGTAGACGCAAAAGTAGGGAGCCCTCTTGTGCCTAAGCATTTTTTGCTGACCTGTAAAGAAAAAGGGCTTTAGAAAGTGGACTAAGTGGTGTAAGCAAATACACATGATGTTATTCTATATCAAGCATGAGAGCTTAGGCTTTGGATAAATTAGAGCAAGAAAGCACCCAGGCCTAGCAGCGGCATCTGCATAAGCATCACCATCATCATCTCTAGCGATATCATCTTTGAAGAGCTTCTTCGCAGTACTTTTCTTAGGCGATGAGCGAGACCTATAAGCGAGTCGTTATGTCATTTATGTATATACAAGGGTGGAGCCTGTTTTGTGCCAGAAAACAAAGCAAAGAAATGCATTGTCAGTGAGGCTAACCTCTTTCCTGTCACGCTCCCTCGAGTCTTTGTTGAATCACCATGCTAGTTCAGGCATTTAGGAAACCCGTAAATAAACAAAGAACTGTACTAAAAGAATAATAGCCTTGCTACAACAGCTCATTAGATGAAAAAATAGAACCATATTCCCCCTCACTACTTCGCTATACGTAGTGATTCAGAAAGAAAAGGAATGACTCTAGGAGCAAACCTTACCTTGAGCACATTTGCACCACCACCGCTCGGCGTCGTTTGGTGACTCGCAATTGTCGCCACAGATTAATAGGCTCAAACCGCCTGCATCGCAGATGATACTGGTTTTGAGCTCTCGGAGTATTATACACATCGTATAGTAGTATTAGAGGAAGTCAAGACATGTGGTATACATATGGATAAACTGTCTTCATTGTCTCGAAAAATGAATGTGAATTGTCGACTTTTATCTTAGAAACAATTTACCTCATCCTTAGCAGTGTCTATGGCACTCAGTGGCCACCGGTGGTTCATGGGCAAGAAGAGTTGCTTTACCTGGCGTAGTGGTTGAGCCATGGCTAGCCTCTGAAGTAGCAGGTGGCAAAGGCAAAGCTAAGGGGGCACTTTTTTTAGGAGTGTTCTGCATGCTGCTGCTTGCACCTTGAGAGAGCATGTAGGATGATGACTGTGATCCCGTAGGTGTCACTGGAAGAAGAGCATTGCTAGCGTCTATTTCCCCAACGACTACGTTGACTTGAAAACAAACGTTGCCAGCACCTATTGTGTTCTCAGTGAAGCTGACATTCCATATGTAAACCTTCTCTAGGAGCCTCGTGATTTCATCTGGAATGAAACCACGTGGATTATCGACAATGAGAGTATCAACTGTCTTCTTTGTGGCGCCGAGTCGTCTCAAAAAGAATAAATTCAGTATCACCCGTTTCATCTCCAGCAACAATGCATAGTTTGTACCTACGGTACATAGAGAGTAGGTTAGAAAGCCTATTAGTGCAGAGCAAGGTGCGTAGCACCAGATAGTTAGAGAAGGTAGTAAACATTATCTGACCTTTGGGTAGGCGCACCAATGATACCACAGTCAGGACCACTGCACCTGTATGAATCACCATGAGGTTTGGCTGTTCTAAGACATTTGCTGCAGGAGTTGTACCACCATGAATTGTCGATTTTTCGTACCGTCACTGTGACAAGGAACTCTTTTTTCTGTAAAAGATGCAGTGAAAGTGAGTAACTACTGAAGTCATGGACATGGTAGAGGTATTAAACACGGTAATAAAAGCGTACCTTATTTTTGAAAGGGTGAAGGCACCTGATATCAGAGACCTTTTTTGGTTCAGCGGCAGCTTTGGGTTCTCCTGAAGTCATGTGTTCATCCCATTTAACTGGCTCATGCATGCTTGTCGCTCTAATTGGGTCAGCGAGCGGAGAAATCAACTGGTTAAATGTAGAAAAAGATGGCTGGCATCTGCAAGTACTAAATATTCAGCCCAATATATTACCTTGCCATAAGGCTTTTTGCTTCAGGGACCTCAGGATTTATGTACCATTTGCACGTTGAATCACTTTGTCGGTGATACCGTCTCAAACACCGCATCGTGTCTAGGCTTCTGATAGCAATCAATGCACAGTAGTACAACAAACATACCTGCAAAGCGCTTGACAAGAGTGCCAACAAATATCACAATCTGTGGAGAAGTCGTCCCATCCTTATGGACTTGTTCGCCTGGGAATGACGTAGCCCGCTCACCCCAAAGTACAACATCAACTGTAGCACTGCTGTCGTTCCAGTGAAATCAAATGCAAGCCAGAACAGTTCTCAGCTAAGCACTACCACAGATAAGCTGTCAAACAGACACTACTATTGCACAGGCAAAAAAAAACATGTCATGAACAATAGGCAAACATAACTGACCCCGCGCTGCATATGGCGATAGTTCTCTTCAAGCTGTCCGCTCGTCGCGACCTTGCCCGTACCATCGAAACATTTGAGACCATGGTGACCACTCCGATGACATCTAATTTGGATAACGGTAATGCATAAGCAAGTGTTGAATGCTTTATGAAATGCTAAATTTCTGCGTTTGGTGGTTTACCTGTGAAGTAATCATTGCAGTCAACACGTGACTGAAGCTGCTCCATGGGAGTAAGGGAGTAGGTACACACGGGAAAAGCAGGCGGGATTTCAACAACCTCCTCTACCAAAGTCCACCTTGTAAAGATGATCATGATGTCATTTGGTACTGGCTTGTACTTGTTGGATTTCTTGACTCGGAAATACGAGATGTTGTAAACGCCACCTTCCTTTATCAAAGGTTTGAACTGCTCATCTAAACGCGGTAAATCATAATGCGTACTGCTGTTCCTCGTCCAAAAACAACATTAGAACCAAAGACATTGGATTGGAAACTCTATTGTAACAAGCAGGTATCACCACCTACAACTGCTCCTAAGTTATCATATTTAGGAGTACAGTTGCGTGCATGGTCAATTCAGTTGCACCATAAAAAAATATTCCAACAAAGGAAAAAACCCATGATCTACTCTTGAGGAAAATAGATACCTCTTCATCAATCAACACCGATCGCTGTGTAGCAACTTTGTTTCATCATGAGGATCAAAGAAGTCCCAAAATCTAGAGACACGCACACATATGTGCTCACCGCAGCCTCCACCATAAGGGTGGGAATCAAGACGCTCCCATCCGCAGTATAGAAAGAAACATGGAACTATTAGAACAGACATTAATGAAAGGGTAGATCAGTCCATGGGCTGTAAAGGGTCTAGATAAAAAAATGAAAACACCTTAGATCAAAAGACATCATATGCATCAAGCAGCTTCAGTAGATCAAACGCAAAAAAACGTACAAAAGTGATCAGCCAATGACTTCTAAAGTCATATATACAAGCAAGGCTATGTGTGGCAAATGCATCGTATGGCAAGAGGTTTAGGCGATGCCGCGTCCACGGCATCAAGGACCTCTCAGAACTACGCTCCGAGTCTGCGAGCCACACGAGCCATCATCGCTTTCAATTAAAATCCTAAGGCCATCTCTAGACGCCGATCTCAAACAAAGAACATAAAGTTGTCCATGTGTAAAGACAGGTTTCTTGAGGTAAAGGCCAACCCTTGATAGGGTCTGTCCTTGACTCTTGTTTATTGTCATCGCATAGCATACTCGAATTGGAAACTGTTTTCTCTGCAGTGTGAACGCCATTTAACATCTCAGTAGTGTTAAGGGCAATCCTTGGTATAAAGACCTTCTCACCAAAGATTAGAGCCTCATTAGTATCACACACCGCAAAGAACGCCCAAGTTCAATAACAATCGCCTTGTGCCATTACAAAGACCCATATTCGGTTGAGGTTTCAAGAGCATCACTACAACACCTTTTCTTAGCACAAGCCTATGACAAGGGAAATTGTTTGCATCAATGGAATTTAGGAACTCTGTAGGGTAGAGCAGGTCAAAATCCGGTATGCATTCAGATGATTTCGATATTTTGTCACAGCTTAGGTAGTGCACACTATCTCCAGGAAGCATGGAGACAATATATGCATTTAGCTCACTAACTGTCACATTATTTGGGCAGACAATGGCACGCGAGGCTAAATATAGAGGATTTTGGTAATTTTCCAAGAAGTTCGCACACCTCGCACACAAGAGCGACAATTTTATCACCAACATCGAATCAACAAATCGTCCGAATTGTCACCAAGAAGGCTCACGCCTCCCCTTTTTATAGTAGGGATAGTACTGCCACCAATGGCTAAGACCCATTTGCCAAATTTCTCAAGTTCACCACGCTGCTTCCTTCTAAGGACGGGTTAAGAAGTCGCATGTTCTGCAATGCACTTCGAAGGGCAACATGTCGCCACAACTTAGAGTTCGTAATAGACGCGCTAACTATGGAGGACCGTGAGCCCTTGCGCATAACAGTAAAATCATTGAAATCACCTCCGAGAACAACGGCTTTCCACCAAATGGGAGGATCGCATTCCTAGGATCATGTTCGAAAGAATATCTCGCATAGTTCTATCTAAAGCTTCAAAGCGTACGATGCGTCATCGGTGCTTCATCCCATATAATCAGGGCAGCAACCTGTATAAGTTCAAGAAGCATAGTACCTCTTTAACACCACATGTCCCAAATTATGTCAAACGGTATCTTAAATCTCGAAAAGCAAAGACGGCCTCTTGGCAATAGCAAAGATGCTACACCGATGACGCCATCGCAAGCACTATCCTCTTCTCGACCTTAACTTTGCAATTATAGCATTCCACAAAATGTTTTACCAAGACCACCATGGCCATAGACAAAGAAAATCCAGCGATCCACGAAGAACACGGCTTGTTATTATGTCAAATACATTTTTTGGTCAACATTCGCCATGTAGACTAAAGACGTGGCATGCATAGACAACATCAAGGGTTCAGGATCAAGTTCATCATTAATTAGCCTATTATCGCTTATATTAACACACTGTGGTGTCGGTTTTGGCAGGTCGTAGTCATCTATGTTTCCACCGCTGCTCGCAAAAACATTCGTGAGTTTTTGTATGAGCAAAGCCATCAGCTGTTCATGTGGAACGGTATAGTACGGGTTCTGAAGTGCATCTCTAAGCCTACGGTGTATGTCATCTGTAAAATAGAGCCAATATTTATCAAACAAAGCGCGAATATTACCAACAGAACAGAAAAGCACCACAGTGACAAATAATTGCCTCAACTGATATGCCGACGCAGATACTATCGCCTCATCAAACAGAAGATGCCACTCGCTATCGCCCTCAAGTAAACCACGCGCTTCACAAGCATCTCGAAAGGTAGTGTACACTTTATTGTTAAAGGTTCTCACGTCAGCATAATTCTTTGCGCCTCTAACTATCATTAGAAGCATACGTAAGTAATATAGCTCCCCTGCAGCTGGGTGAACATAGTACATACGACCAATTTTAGCGCAAAGTGTTCTCTTTCGCCAACATCTCTTAGAAGCATCCCAAGACCACTCTTTTGGGAAGTCACAATATGTCAAGCGTCTAGCTTCTATGTGCTTTGAATTAGCTTCAAACCACGCAGTCAACATTGTGGACCTTGCTGCGTTGCTTGCGAGCAACGCTTCTAGGTTAACACCAGGTTCATATCGCACATGGTTCATGCCAGGAAGATGCACAGCTAAACGCTCCACCGGAGGTATCCTAAAGTGAATGTCAAACTCGAAAGCACGCCATAGGGCCTCGCACGAAGAAAGATATCTAGCATCAACGTATTCTTGGATTTCATTTTTTGGAGCTAGCTGAGGGCCAGGAGACACATTGGATGTTTTTGCAGTAACTTCAAAATAGATTTTCGCTCGATCACTTCCTTTTGTAACATATTTAAACAGGTATTTAATCATGTTTGATTTGTTACACCACTCGACATTGATATGTGCATTGTATTTCTTTAGCAAGCGCATATTGTATGGAACAACATTTCTGTTATCCAATGTGACACCATTTTTACAAACATGCCTACCATCATCCCTTCGTCTGTAAACAGTGAACCCAAAGGCATCCATGATAGTTTCATCCTGAAATGACTTAGGAAAATTTTTTGAGCATTTGTTATCTTTCATACATGGACATTTCTTGTTATAATCACCGCATGGGCCATGTATCATGAACTCGTCGACTAAAGCGTAGCCTACCGGGTCACCGCTGATGTCGTGGATTTCAAGAAATGAAACTATCGATGAGCAAGATCAATTCAACTATTAGCGCTAGCCACACAAGGCAATGTATGCGGCGGACCACGCTTCGAACTCAACGGTACGTAATCGCACGAGAAGGTCTAGTGTAAGGCTCATTAACAATAGATATAAAAGCCAGCACGTATGGGCAACATATAGTACGCCTTACCTGCGAGGACAGGTCCAAATGTTTTGCCCTTCCTAATATCAGCTACGAATTCATCGACTTTCATATGGAAAACACGCACTATCAAGTCAGAACGATCGCACGGTTGCTGTCCAGGCTCAAAGCGCAGCGCATCTGCTATTTCTTTCCATTTAGTGTTACACGTGAAAGTCACAAAGAGGTCGGAGGCCATAGACTCGTGATATGGCCATCGCGTCTTGGTAATTCATTACATGGTACCTTCACGCCAAGAAACCGGCCAAGACAATTACCCTACCACCAACCGAATCGGCATTTATAAGACCCTTATCAATGGCATCGGATATTCCCTGTACCGTCTCAGATCGTAGCTCTTTTTGGTGGTCTGCTATGAACTTTAGTCTAGACCCTTCGATCGTTGAATATGCATCGACACCTATCTGGTCACTTAACCTGCCATAGCAAGTGAATGGATTCGCCTCATTTAGTCTGTAGTGCATGTGATATCTAACAAATTCAAGCATTGTGACATATCTACGGCCTGTCCTATCACTATCTTCAACATCCGAATATTTAATACCAAGATGGTAGCCATGCTCACCATAAGGAAATAGCAATGGGTACTGCAAAGCCATATAAGATGGGTGCAAGCAAGAAACGCGCCTTAGTCCGCACCCTTTGTCTTGCACAAGGACATCATACGTGTACTCATCGGCTGAGTAGTCACCAACAACTATAGCAGCGATCTCACCGCTTGAGGGTAAACCGTACTGAACATCGTGTCTTGTATTGCATCATAGCAATCGTAGCGTTATTTTTTTATCACCCTCTTGTTCTAGACGTTCTCTAGCATAACGAAATGACTTAACAAGTTGGTTGTGCTCATTTAACATGCCTAACAGAGACATTGCTATCGCTGGTCAGCCGATCAGAGCATTATCATCGCCTCAAATATGTTCAGTCTATTTTGTGTCTCATTTTCGTGTCGTATGTAAAGTCAGTGCAAATTTGGGTCGCGAACCATGATGTGGCAACAAGGTACCAATCCGATGATGGACTACCCCATTAATCTTGAACACATAAGGTGCAGCGCCACTGTTTATCGTCCTATCGATAGCTGCACCTAAAGAGGTGAATGCGAACAAAGAATTGTAAGATCGAATTTGCTTTAGAAACCTCTTCGAACGTGCATCACCATCAAAACGCAGTAGGTCAGCTAAGGGGGCAGGTGGTTTCATGTAGAGGCCCAAATTTATTTTGCCTCCTTTACAGCAAAGGTTGTACACTATTTTTCTCTTGGTGACAACAGAGGCACTCTTGACACGCTCCTGGAACCAGAAGAAAGCACCACAATATGGACATTCGTGTGATGGTCCGCCATAGTACGACCGGTCTCGGCGGTATCTACAAGGACAACATGAAAATATAGTGGTGTATAAACCATAGCAGACTATCCAACCCATGTAAAGTTTCTAAAAAAGGCATGCACACACCTTTCAGCGCCTCGACATACGCCCTATCAGAAGGAAGCATGACATCTACTGGATCATTTCAGGCAGCCATGCAACCAAAAAATCAAAGGGCAGATCGTCATATCATCACCACAGTGAGAGGTGCCAGGGAAAAAAACAAAGGTTGTAGGTAATCACCATGCGTAACACACGGCGAACGGCTGTATGGTCTTTTACCGCGTATCCTAGTGAGTCGGCGCCGCCTGTTGAAGGTAGCAACCTCAGGAGAAAAGTCCATCAAGGACCTATTCCTGCTTGATGCGGTCGACCCATTAATAAATAACGTGTACCTTTTTCTCCTCAAAGAATACGTGATTGTATAACGTGCACTCACTTGGTGGCAGGCTAGATGTTCCAGGCTGGTCAGATGGTTCTGGTCGGCCAGGCACGCACAGGTGCTCATTGCTAGCGGCAAAGAAAGGGCTCCTAAGGAAACCTATGCGGTTTCTCACAGTTTCCAGAAATAGCACAAATCAGCAAATGCAAGGCAACCATTCTACGCTGAGTAAACCATGCGTGGCAACATTATAGACCTTGGGAAAGCGCGAGACGCCTTCTTTTCCTTTTTTCACGACATCGCGCAACAATTTCACAAGGAGGACCACCCATCAAAACCCAGGCTGCACAAAAAAAACACTATCGCAACGTGGTCCGCAAGCACAAAAACACGAATGACAAGCAAATACCGACGCATCAACCAAACACTGCAGAGGCACAATCAACAACATCCATGTACCAGACAGCCTTAGAAGGGTAGAAGAAAAGGGCCGAGACTATCTACGACCATCGTAATGTAAGTAAAGAAGATGCGCCTATACAGATTAGAAGAAAAGATTCTACAGCATATGGACACCACCTATGAATAGGAATCAGATGGTAAGGGAAGAAAAAGCACCCAGAGAGTTGAGCATAATAGGCAAGCACACCTAGAGAGCCTAGCACAACAGGCAAGCAGTTAGAGAGAATCAAGAAAAGAGGCCGACACTACCAGAACACTTGCCAGATCAGGCCTCATGCCTTGGCAAGCCACCACACTGAGAACCACATACCTATTCGGTGAATTTTATTGGCCATAGACTTAGTGACCCAACCAAATACCTGCCTCCTGCCGCTGAAACAGGACAATAGACAAGAACGATCTATCGAGAGAGAGAGAGAGAGAGGAAAGAAGACCTGGAGAACACATAACCAGAAGCACTCATAGAGAGGTAAGAAATGAGACCTATAGAACCTATGTAGTATTTACTACCCAAGGCCTTTCTGGTCAGACAAAGCAGATTAGAAAAGCACATGAAAAGTCATTACTTATAAAGCATGTAACCACGACAAATGACCAGGAACGTACAAATCAGGAAGACCCACTTACCTTGCAACCTGCTTCCTCCGCACACAATGTATGGCGACAACAGACTTCAACACCCGCATACAGCCGAAAAGCGATGAAGGACGCCTCCCACAAACAGAACGACTGAATGACTTAAAGTTCTGTTTGCAACCAATATAACAATGAAACATAACTTTAACTGGACACATCATTTACCAATATGTTCCAGACAACTAATACTATAATACTATCAGATTCCACAGAATTGATTCACCCGAAACGAAATCACTATCCAGGACATAAGCAAACATATCACCTTCAATTCACCAGAGGCGCAACCAGGAAGCTGTGGATTTCTATGTTAAGGCTCAACGCAACTGCCCTAAGCTCGAAATACCAATTCAAAGCATCCGAGTTACTCAAATACAAAGAATTAGTTCTCAAGAGTAAAATCTAATTTTCTCCTTACGCTACAAAGACAAAAGATCTTGGAAAGGGCCGAAACCGCCATTATATCCGGAGCACACTTAGCCAAAGCTGTACCGAAAAATACATTCACTTAGCACAGAGGTAGAAATATTAATCGTAAAAGGTAAGCCGAAAGCCTAAAACCAGCAAGACTGTAGCATACATTTCCCATACCTGGAACCAAGAACCTCTTCTAGGCCTTTATCCCGAAGAGACGATGTACGTGGGCGAGAGCTGTGAATCACACTAACGAACCAAGAGAAGTTGTGAACCGTAATCGTCTTGGAAAGTAGGAACCACATCAACCTAAAAAAACTACCAAACCGCATGGACACAAGCACAGGACCTAGAGACGGAGAAGCCTCGGCAAGGTCAAAAGTTCACCTAGGTCATCGTGGATGCAGAACGAAGGCCAAACACCAGATCTCGCAAAGATCTAGAAAAGGGAGGGGGAGGAAGGGGGCTCCCAACCGGACGAGCAGATAAATAGGGAGACCTGAGTCGCTCACCTCGAGCACGGGAAGCAGCACCGTAGGAGGAGACCGGTAGAGGGATGGGTCACGCACAGACCAACGATGAGGGACGATGGTCGCGCACTCCGCGACGGACGCCTCGGCCGCCGCGCATTGTTCCGACGGACGACGGCCATAGGTAGGAAGAGCGCCGCACACGCCCGACGGGCGAGGGAGTCACGCCACGACATCGTTCGATACGACGGATGAGTCTGGAGGAAGATGAATCCGTTCTCGGTGTAGATAAGGCATGGATTACCTACGCATCTACCAGCCCGTCCGCCCGAGGGTGATATGCCCACCCTTACAAACTCGCCGTGTGGACCTGCACAAAAGCGGACCACCGGCGGGGTTACGCGAATCGCCACGGCATCGCTACGCCCGAGCGGCGCGCTGGTGGAACGCCGCGGCATCGCCACGCCCGAGCGGCGCCTCGGCCTCGCGGCGTCCCTCTCCCAGACGACCTCGCGCGCGCCACGCCCGAGCGGCGCCGGCTACTCCGCCGCGGTCCTCTCCCGGATGACCTCGCGTGCATCGGTACGCCCAAGCGGCGCCTCGCCTGCTCCGCGTGCGGTCCCTCTCCAGATGACCCACGCGCCGGTCAAAGCCGCGGCCCAAGCCGGTGCGCGAAACGCTCTCACGCGACGCGCGTTCCCCATTGCTGTGCCCGCCACGTGTCGCCGGGCGAAGGCCTCCGCGGGCGCGCGGAACGCTCTCGCGCCAGCAGACCGGGGTGAGTTTTAATAACTCTGATACGGTGTCCTTGAGGTAACAGGATCACGAAAACAGATACGGGAGGCCGTTCAGGCCGGTGTACGGAAGGACATAATTTGGAATCCCACATGGCTTTGCCCGTTACTTCAACAAAATCGCAAGACCAACCTGTAAATGCTAGTTAAGTGCAATCAAATGGTCAGTTTTACTGTTGTCACTAAAACATAGGTTCCTCCAAAAAAACAAAATTTTAGGTTATCATGGTATGGGTACGGCCAAACTTATAAAATTTTCATTCTCAAAATAAATTTAGAATTTTTAATAATTAATATTTGTAAAAGTGTATAGGTTGGATACATGAAAACAGGAAAATCGTTCTTAATATGTATTTTTCTTATTTGATGTG